>PVIY010019989.1:0-44905 GCA_004026745.1 Myrmecophaga tridactyla
ACCTGTCCAGAATACCTTAAATAAAGCACCAATCCCTGTCACTCTGTGTCTTTAATTTTCCTCATAGGACATATCACGACTTGATACTACATTTAAATTTCTGTGTAAATCAGCTGCCTAACATAGCTCAATGTTTAGCTCCATGTGGAAAGGAACTTTATGTTTTATTGACCATCGTACCTCCCAAACCAATAGAAGTATCTGGAATATAGCAGAACAGAGTAAATGTTGAATAAATATAATACACATTGTACACTTGAACTTTTGTTTCCAGTAATTCACTACAGATATGCACTAATATGTCATAAACCATCATAATTATTCTACTAACTTTAGATTCTAAGAATATTGAAGAGGACTTCTAAAAGTTCTAATTTTCTAAACTTCTACAAGGGGCCAGAATTCGGGCACATTGGGGAAAAAAAAACACTAGGCTTTCATACAGGTAAAATTTGCAGGTCTACATGGGAACAGAATCTCTGACCCCGACCTCATTACCATAAGGCTTTGAAGGATAAAAGTAGCATCTGCAGGACAGTTTTAAACAGAAAGAACTATTCTAACATTCCAGAGCGCTCTAGATGATGAGAATAGAGAATAAGGTATTTTATATGTTTCTCCCCATTAGAGCTTTTTAAAACAGATTCCCCTACATAGAAAACCCTCATTGGAAAACTGCTTGACACACTTTACAACTGCATTCTTAATTTATCATGCTATTATCAGAACTCTTACGTAGTGATATGGATTTTACAGCGCGTAAGCTGTGGCCGAATAATCCATCCAAATTTCTGAACAGCTGCTCATGCTCCCAGGAAGCCCTGCCACCCCCCCGGCCCTGCGTCACCTCTCACGATGAGCTGTGCGAAGTTGGACACGCCGGAGCCGCGCTCGGACTGTGTCACGCAGCGGTACAGATCCTGGTCGGCTTTGGTCACCTCCTGCAGGCGGAAGGAGGCGGCGAACCGTCTGTGATTGATGTTCTTAGTCTGAGCCACCGGGATATCTTCTCCATTCCGTCTCTGCAAGCAGAAACCAATCTTTAGAAACACGTTCTTAACCTCTCCGGAAACCCAAGGCACCTCAACAATCAGTATCTGTCATGAATGGTTCTGCTGCTAAATTAGGGGAGGCGTCTATGCAGACTCACAGGCGTCTACACTGTCGCTGGATCCGATGATGGAAGTGAGAACACATCGGTGCCCCTTGGAGGGTGGAGGACCCACACCACGGGAACAGCTCCAGTGCTACACAAAGCTGCCACTAGCCCAGAGTCCATTCCCAAGACAGGTAAGGTCTGCAGGGAAAATGACCCCCGCCCCTCCACCTGCTCCCCTGGAGCCAAGGCACAGGGCTCCCTCATCCTGACCCCACACTGCAGCCACCAAAACACATGTCCCAGCCGAGGCCAGGCCAGGCCCGATGCTCCTGGGACTCCAAATGTGAGCCTGTGGCTGCCACAGAACAACAGTCAAATGCAGACGGATAACTTAGAGTCAAACCAGAATTTGTACTTTTCACAATCTTCTACCCTTCTGGCATTAGTGACAGCCAATTTACACCTTCAGAGAACGAAACAAAAGAAGCTCACAGATAAAAGTATAACCCTTCCACTTTCAAAATGAAATATTGGGAAATATATTTATGATATCAGGGTGTCTCACACAAGACTAATAAGCATAAACTATAGAGGAAATGACTGAAGAATGCAACTAAAATGCAACATATATCTTCTATATGCTAAAAGACATCACAAATAAAAATGAGAAAACAAGCCACAAACTGATGTCGTGGAAATAGCCACCCAAGGATATATATTCAGGGTATGTAAAGATCCTCTACAGTTCAATAAGAAAAATGACAAACAATCCTATCAAAAAATGGACAGGCCATAACAAGAAAAAATGTCTATGTCCAATAAACATGAAAAGAGATCCTCAGCCTGAATTTGAAAACTGATTGGGTCAGAGACATCACAAAGGGCAGAGAAGAGTTACAACCGAGAGAAAGAATTGGCCATGACCCTCAACCTCAATTCTCATCAGTGAAATACTAAGTAAAATACTGAGATATCATTTCATGCTCTTAGAAATGGGAAACAGAAGCCTTAAAATGACTGGAGGAACTGTGAAGTGTCACGATCATTTTAGAAAATATGCTAATATCTTGTGAAGTTGAAGATGCACAAACCTCAGAACCCAGCAATTTCACTTGTACATTCCAACATTTGAATCACGTTGGCATAGGTGGTCAAGGAAATATGTGTGAGAACATTCCACTCTGCATTCTCTGCACTATTTAAAGATGGGAAAGATACAGACATTCCTGAGTCAGGGGATGGATGAATAAACAGAGGCTCATCCATCAACACAGTATCAACCAAGAGAACCAGGCACAGCAGTGTGCTGGGAAACGGTCAACAGCTAGTCCCGCCACCAGAAAACTTCATACATAACGTGCTGGTTTAGAGCACTTATTAATTTCTGTACTGTCAATATTCCCACCAGGGCTAATTACAAATTACCAAAGCGATGGTGACCGGCTCTCAAAATTCCTGAAACCGTAACAACTTACTCTCACAAGCCAGTGCTCATTTTACTATCACCTCCGCGTGTATGTTTTAAATCTTGAGAAAGTGTTGCCTAACAAAAAAGAATGCAGGATATCGGCTTCTATTAAATCGGGGCAGTGCATGCACTAGTGGCAATTTTATTGTTTTTTTCTACTTTTTTGGAGGCTTCAAATATACCTAGTTTGTACTTTTGTATTTTTTAAAGAGATACAAATAATGAAGGGGACACCTTATTTTTTAAATATTTTTTAAACCCTAAGACCTACTTTATCTTTAATCACCCTTTTCCATACCTGAAATTATACATATGCTCATTTACACAGCATATGCATGTATGAGCATGCCTGAAATTTTACATACGCACATCTACACATCATATGCATATATGTGTGCATATACACCTAAGACTTAAGTCCCAGTTATGACTTTACCATTTCCATTCAGTGCTTTGTTCTTTCTTTCCTTACCCACCCATACCATGATTTTTGCACCAAGATTCTCACATTCCTCTGAGCTTATAAATCCATCAAATCAGCATAAATTCTCTTTCCTTATAAATCACACAGTCAAAAAAAAAAAGCATTACACTTGCAAATCTCAAACTCCATTTCTTCCAATTTGCACAATTCTCAACAAACTTTCTAATGAGAAGGCAGACCCACGACTTAGCACTCCTTCCCCCCATGCACACTGTCACCTCATTTTCCTCCATGGTGCCCCCCACTGCAGTTACTCTCTCAAACTTTCTCGCTGCTACTTATATTTCTCTGCTCTTCCGAAAGACCACAACCCTTACTGCCGCTCTGCCTTCTGACTTCTCCTGAGCATATGCACACACTGCTACCCACATCTAACACTAGGCTTTTCACAAATCCTCTTGTGAAGAGACTGGGTACCATTACTGTTTCCCTCTCAATAATTACTCCATCTTCTCATCTTAACAGCCGTTCCTCTCACGATACCACTTTAAAGGAACTCTTCTCATTTTCCCCTACTACCCTACCTCCCCTCAGGGAGGGCTAACATTATCTTAATTCCTGATTTCAGACCACTCTTCCACCACCCCACTCAACAAGCTCTCAATCTCTGGAATTCCCAGCATAGCCACCATCATTTCTAGAACCATTATCTACCAAGACAAATTACCCTCTCCACCTTACTCCCATGAGTACTTCCCATGATCCCAAAACCCACCCTGGCCTCAGTGACATGCAGCATCCTCCTTCACTATCTCACGGCATCAAGCTCTTGTGCTACGGGTTTCCTCCAGAACCAACCTGCCCGTGTAATTCTACACTGTGTCCTTCAATCCCCTGCAGTCAGTGAGAACTCACTTTCCGGCCCTTTACTTTGGAAGGAGCCATTCAATATTTCACCTAGCCTAAAATAATTCTGGATTCTTTTAACTTTCCATTGATTCACACTATTTCATTGCATCTAGTTCAACACCACTGAGTTTTGCTAGAATAAATTACTTGTTCTTAAGAAAAATCTTTGTTAGCCAACCATGGAGCTCAGCAACTCTTAAATATTCCTACTTGATTTCCACATTGACCTGGACTACGGAACCTGATTCCTTCCTCTCTGTCTCAATTCCAATTTCCTTCAGCCTATACATACCCTTTCCATTCCACTTCCGATGTATTATGTCCTAGTTATCACTTCAAAACCTCCATCAAAGATAATCATAAAACTTCTTCACCAGCATTTCTATCATGAATCTCTTCTACCATAATGTGCCAGTTTGAAAATACTATGTACCCCAGAAAAGCCATGTTTGATTCCTGATCCTATCTTGTAGGAGCAATCTTTTCTATTAATCCTGATTTAATACTGTAGGTTTTTGAGAAGCAAAGTGAGGAACCCCCACAGGAACAGAGGCTGAAAGCAACGGAGCCCAGGAGCAAGGGGCCAGCACATGCCAGCCACGTGGCTGCCCAGCTGACATTTCCAACCCATCAGCCTTCCCTGAATTAAGGTATCTTTCCCTGGATGCCTTAGTTTGGACAATTTTACAAGTCTAGAACCATACACTTGTAACTTATTAAATTATCCTTTTAAAAAGTCAGTTCTGGTATATCACATTCTGGCAGCTCGCATACTAACACACATAACGTGCTCTACACATGTCCTTTTATCTCTCTGGGCACTGAAATCATCCTGAAGGTAGGGTTTCATACATTTTTATTTCTTCCAATGCGTCTAATAAGTATGATCTTCATTTACTGGGTGCTCAAATACTTTGTTAAAATGAAATTAAATTCACTGATATTTTGAGAGACAGCATCTTGTAAATCCTCATTATAATAAAGAATTTAGTAACTATTAATTAAAATTAACAATACTATGGAAACTGTGTAAATATAGGAAATCAAAGAGGTCTAGAGACCATTTAGCCCAAACTGTTCATCTTAGAAATAAATATGGAACGATTCAGAAAGATTGAGGGGTCTGCTCAAAGTCACACTGCCAGGAAACCATAAGTTAATTACATTATGTTTATATTTGTGTGTATTAATATACTAGCATAAGTTCAAAATACATGCTTAAGTAGGATTTATGCTATTTATATAATTAATAGGTATAGCAGACTTAGGTGTTACTTAGGTCTTGAAAGAAATTAAAAATAAAAATTGTTATACTCATAATATTCAGGTTTATCTTCAATAATCATTTACTAAGCACCTTCATATACCTGATAGTAAGACAGCTATTATATCAGTTTATCACTGCCTTTTCATCTGGACCTACCGTGATGGCCATTTCAATTTTAAGAACATAAAATCAAGATTCAGAGAGATTAGAGATATGACATATACCCAGGAAGCAGTAAGATAGAACTCAAAACCCAATTTGATGACACAAATCCAGTAGGCTTTCTTTTAAATTCAACCAAAGCTGCTCTTTCTGTTTTTTGTCATCGGATCAGGCAAATGAATTATTTGTGGTTGAGCCTTAATCGATACATTGTCCAATGAGAAAATATAAACTGTTTTACTAGTTATTTTATCTACTCAGCACTCAGTAATGTGTTATAGTTAAAAGAAGTAATTGACAACATTTGCATTTAAGAAGTCAAGAATAATGATAACTTTTCCTTTTATAAACCCAAAATAATAGGTCTTCACCTGAAGACAAGTGATCTCTTCAGCAGAGTGGGCAGGGCTATGAAGAAGGAAACAAGAATTGATGGTAAATTTCTCTCTTTGGAGGCAGTTCATACTTCTCTGCCTTTACATTCTTCAGTTCCGGACTCTCTGCCCTGTTCCTATATTTTTATATGATTTCTCCACTGCAAATGTACACAGCTCTAAAAATACTGAGAAATGAATCTCACAATTCCATATAATTCAAGGAGTCATAACTTTCATTTTGCTTTATCCTGTACTTTTTTCTTTTTAATTTCCAGATCCTTGTCACACTTTCTTATTCATCTTGTGTCAAGTACAGGTTGCTACAGCTCGTCATGCCCCAAGTAACCCTTGGTATGCTGTGACTCCTCTAACAGCATTCACCTGAACTCCCCTACAGGAGCAAACCCAGTTCCCTTCATCCCACGTTACCGCCAAGCCCCCTGCTACTCAAGGTGTAATGTGCAGATCTGAAGCATCACAGCTACCTCTGCTCGATAAAGGGCAGGAACCAGAGCGGAGTCCAGGCCTGCAGAACCTGTCTGACGCCTGGACTCTGGCAGCTGGAGACACACCGTCTAACGCAGTCAGGGGTCCCCTTCCCCTTGGCAGGGACAGGCACACAGATGTCCTGGTTCTGGCCACTGGGCTACACAGGGAGTTGTTGAGGCTTTTCTAGAGAAGATTTCTTCATCTAAGAAGACACAGGAGAGACCACGTCACCTGTACTTCTTCTTAGTCTGATGCTGAAACTCAAAGAGCTGATCTGAAACCATGAGGATGCCCCAGTGGAGGGAAAACCAATGTGCTGAGAACAGCGCCTCATGGGAGGAAACAGGACTGGGCTCTCGACGGAGTCTCGGACCCGCGTTCACTACTCCAAGAAACCCTTCTCTCCGGGTTTCGTCATCAGTGAGATACACATTTCGTCTTCTGTCACTTTCAGCTTGAAAGTGTCCTAAGTGATACAAACAGGAGTTCAACAGATGTTCGTTCAATTTTGTTTGGAAAGAAAGGGAGACAAGAAAATGTGAAAAAGTCATATAAATATTTTGTCTCCTAGAATGTGAAAAGCAGTGTTTAAAAATACACTTACTGTCCTAGCCACCCCTGTTCTTTACATGGCTTCAGGCTCAGACCTTCCAAAAGTGAGCACAGATGTTCTTCTAAAGATGTACAGCCAGCTCGGGGTCACTTTTCTTTTGTTATTTTAAAAAACTTTCCTTTTGCTATCTGTTTAAAAGCATGTGAACAATTCAGAAATCTTGAAATCAAGAGAACCACAAATAAAACAAAATCATCTATAATCACAGTATTCCAAGAATAATCTGTAGCCTTGAAGAACTCTAAATATGGTGTTTTAGTTTGCTCAAGTTGCCAGAATGCAACACACCAGAGATGAATCAGCTTTTAATAAGGAGATTTATTTAGTTAAAAATGTATACTTCTTCAGAGGAAAGGCAGCTAGCTATCATCTGAGTTTCTCTGTCACGTAGGAAGACACACAGTGGCATCTGCTGGCTGTCTCTCCAGGCTTCTGGGTTCCCACGGCTTTTCCTGGAGCAATTTCTTTCTGCATCTCTAAACGTCTGAGCTGAGCTGCGAGAGCTGAGATGAGGTGTGCTGAACTGCTTGGGCTGTGCTGCACTGAGCTCCCTTCTGACCTCTCTGTATTAAGCCTCCAGTTAATTAAATTAAGCATCACTCATTGCAGAAGGCATTCCCCTTAGCCCACTGCACACGGAAACAGCCACAGATGAATTTCACATGTAATGGTTCAAGTCCACAGCAAGAAAACAACTGGGCACCATCACCTGGCCAGCTGTCACCTGAACCTAACAATCACGTGTCCATTCCATGTCAATCTGGCAACTATCATCAGTCCCACATATAATGCAGTAAATCTTTCCATATACAAAATGTATCTGCTTCATCATATCACAAAAGCCTTAAATTATTTCAGTAACAATACAAATACGATATCAACTCAAAAATAGCACAAAATCTCAAAATCATTTACAGGAATGGTGTGTCCTAAAGCAAAATTATCTTCTGGCTGTGCTCTTGTCAACTTAGAGCAAGTTATCTGCTTCCAACATGCAAAGGAGGAACAGTCATAGGATACAATTCCCATTTCCATCGGGAGAAGCTGGAAGGAACACAGGGGTCACTGGACCTAAACAATTCCAAAAACCTGGACTAACTCCATTAGATTTCAAAGTCTGACAGTCATTTATTCTTGGGCTTTAGAAAGTGGCAGTCCTACCCTTTAAGGGCCTATGCAGCCACCTAGCTCTCGCCAAGTGAAAACTTGGGGGACGCTGGGGAGACCACCTCTTCCTCAGCTCCACCCTCTCCAAGCATCAGGGCCACATCTGGGATCTTTGCCATCCCCAGGGCACACGCTCAACCCCTCCATGTGGTGGGAGCCAGGTTCTCCCCAGTCTCTAACGAATGTGCCCCCACCCTCTCCAGGGCCTGAAATGGCACAACTCTTCCTGAGCATCAAGGTGGAAGGCCTGCCCTCTACTTCCAAGGCAAATTCACCCTCTCTGAGTGGGTGAGTCCACTCCCCTGGCCCAAGGTTTCTAGCCTTCAGACCTTAGCTTCCATGGTTCTGCCTCCAAAGTTATTTTCCCTTCAATTTGTCCCTTTTCTGTCCCTTTTAGTCCAGACTGGCAATGGTTCCATTTATACAGATCCCACAGCAGTCTTGTTGGTTCTCTAACAGAACGCTGGGATCATGCCCATCAGACTAAAGGACTTTCCACAAATCCTTCCTGGATAACTCCATTTCAAACCCTCACTTGTCCTGCAATGGCTGACTGCTTCCATGACTGGTTCAATTCTCACATGAAGCTCTATTCTTTGTGGTCTCTCTAGAAGCACAGAATTTTCCAGACCTATCAACTCCTGGTTTCTTTGCACACAAGAGTTCAGTCCTCAATTTATCACTTTCCTGTCGCATTTCACCACAAGCTTCAAAAGAGCAGCCAGACTGCATCCTCCACACTAAGTTTGGAAACTTACTCTGCTACATACCCAAGTTCACCACTCTCAAGTTCTGCCCTTCATGCACAAAGAATGCCTTCCCTCCAGTTTCCAATGACACATTCATCATTTGTCTTAAGCCTTATCAGAAGTTTCGCTAGACTCCGCATTTCTACCAAGAGTCTCTGCAAACAATTCACAACTCTTCCAAAATCTTCCCTTAATCCATTTTAAAAACCATTCCAACACGGTAATTTGCAAACTGCAGGTGGACCCCACTTCTCCAGTACCAAAATCTGTTTTATTTTGGTAAAGCTGCCAGAATGCAACACACCAGAGATGGATCAGCATTTAATAAAGGGATTTATTTAGTTAAAAATCTATACTACCTTAGTGGAAAGGCAGCTAGCTTTCATCTGAGTTTCTCTGTCACGTGGGAAGGCACAGAATGGTCTCTGTTGGCCTTCTCTCCTGGCTTCTGTGTTCCAACAGCTTTCCCCAGGGTGATTCCTCTCTGGATCTCCAAACCTATGGGTCTGAATTGTGCTGGGTTGTGCTGAGCTCCTTCTCTCTCTTCTTTTAAGCCTCCAATTAATTAAGTTAAACTTCACCCACTGTGGAAGGCACTCCCCTTAACCGATCACAGATGTAATCAGTAACAGATGAATATCACATGTGATGATTCACGTCCACAAAAACAGAACTAGGCACATAAACTGGCCAAGTTGACACCTAAACCTAACTACCACATATGGCCTTCAAACTTCGGCAGAAGGGAACAAGTGGTGGCAAATTATATAATTCTGATGTAACCCAGGGTAAAATTAAAGTCTACTAGGGATGACAAATTCCTAAAATTCGGAATCATTCATCAAGTGCAACAAACATAAAGTCAGTCATTTAACAGAGAAAACAAATTCTAACCTAAGAAGAAAAGGAGCCTTAGCAGAGTGAGAAGACAGCTGAGAGGAGGGGCCCCTCAGAGAGAGGGAGAGTGAGCGTGGACACACATATGGCCTGGAGGACACCCACCTCTGCTCCTGAGTCTACCAAAGATTAGCTTCACAATTTCTCATTACTTTTCAAATATCCACCTTTTCATCTAAAATTGAGCATGTCACCATTTACCTGCTATTTCAGTAGAAACAGCACTTAAGATTATTAGGTGAGATAATATCTGCAAAAGTACGCATTATACATCTCAATAACAGCAATATTAATAGGACAGTGAACAAACAATATTTAAGCAAATAATACAAACCGTGATGGTCTTTTGATGTATTAAGTTGGCTAGGCAATGGCAGTACCCAATTATGCAAACACTAACCGCAGCCTTGCTGCAAAAGCATTTTGTGGATGAGATTAAAGTCCATATTCAGCTGACTTCAACTATGGGAGACTATCGAGACGGTCTGGGTGGACCTTATTCAATCAGCTGAAAGGCAGTAAGAACAAAGGGGAAGCCTCACTGAGGTAGAAAGAAATTCCACTTGTTATACAGCAGCTCTGACCTGTACCAGAGATTTCCAGCCCTCCCTTCTTACTGACCTGCCTTAAGGATTTCGGACTTGCCTAGCTAGCAGCAATAATCGGATATACCACTTCCTTACAATAAATGACTTGATTAGAGAGATAGATGAATAGACAGACAGACAGATGGACAGACAATGGATCTCCTACTGGTGCTACTTCTCTTGACTGAACCCTGACTGGAACAGATGTTGTACTGAAAGGGGTTCTGGATGAAAATTACCTTAAGGTTTAGTTTTCTGGATTAGTCTGCATTTTCTGGAATTCGTCATCTAATCTGATGAGATTTAAAGGCACTAATGACTCTGTTTCCAGTGTTAAAGAGAACACCGGTAGTCCATGATGGGATACAGTAATCGAGAGTCGCACAGTATCACCATCGGATACTCCTGTACAAATGCCCATGGAAAGGAAGGTTCTGTGAAGTTGAAACCTTAGAACATTTCAGTCAAGCTAAGGAGTAAACAGCATTAGGTGGTTGTTCCGAAATGCACTAGAGAAAGTAAGGGATATAAAACACGCAAGTTTACAATTATAAAACTATACTATTCATGGCAAAGGGCGAAGTTAAAGAGAGCAAGGAGAGCAATGCAATTAAACCATTAAGTCTGCGGAATCTGAGTGGCTGGTGACAGTTGCATAGTTTTACAGCCTTTCTGAGTGCCAGATAAAAGCAGACAGAATAACGAGAGTAAGGAAAGAGAAGGCGCAGACAAGCGTGCAGATAAGAAGAGAGTGAAAAAAGTTCCAGAAAACAAGCAGCTATATTTTTGCAAACAAATTAAGAAACAGTAGTAGAAACTTTGTGAAGTCAGGAAAGTTTTCCTGAATTCCACCTCAGTCAAAATTTCAAGAAAACCTATTTCACATAAAGACAAACAACATAAAAGTATCAAGGTCATATCCCATGAAGAGTTATTATGAGGTGAAAATAAGGAGCAGAACACACCTCAAGTCAATGAAAGCACGCCAGAAAAGCATGCCCACAAAACTAATCGAAACTGCAACCTATTATTTCAAGATAAGCTAAAGACACTAAGAAAATGAATCATGACATGAAAGTACAATATAACTTTGAATTTTTAAAAATTCAGAAATGAAGTGATAGTCTCAAGAGAAATTAGAAATGAAAGAAAATATCATTTTAGAAATTATGATTAACTAGAGTAAATATATGCAACAGGTAATGTCTTAAGCAAAACAGAGGTGAGAAAAAAGAAATTAAAAGATATTTAAATAAGAAGAATAAAAATAACTTGAGAGATAGTGATCCCCAAATAATAATATAAAAAGATCAAGCATAGATATAATAGAAATCCCTAAAAAAAAAAGAAAAAGAAACACAAGCAAGAGAAGACAGAAATAAACTGAAAATCATAACTTAAAAAAAAATCACCTTTTCTGAAATTAATAAAGAAAAAGCTTCAAACCACATGAGGAACACGACATACCTGAAAAAAACAGCCCAGAAGAACCAACAGTGATACAGATTCTAATAAAAATCAAGAGTTTAAAGAAACAGAAAATAATAATAATCCTTTGGATACCTGGATGGGGGCTTAAGGGGAGAGGTGCATGACCTTTGTGGGAAAAAAAAAAACTAGATTATCATCAGATTTCCACAGCACCATTATATGCCAGAAAAAAGAAAAAGTCAACCAGCTATTTAAGTTGCTCAAAAAAAAAGTGCGGACCAGGGTTTTTATATTCTTCAAAACTGACACCAATGAAGAGCATGACTACATGCTGATCAATATGCAAGAACTCAGGGAATTTTGTTCCCACAAGCTGTTCTGAGGAATCTACCGGAAAACAAGTTTCAGACAAACGGAAGGACCAGAAAGACACTGAAACATGGACTGAAGGTGAACGTTTAAAACATACCTAATCACAGAACTCAGAGAAAAAGGGGTGCATGGGGAGAGCACATTATGGGATGGCCACATACTCCGACAGCGGAAACAGGGGTGCCCGTGTTACAAGCAGGAGCAGAGCTGGGCAGGGCACCCGTAAACGGTCTACTGCTCCGAGGACTCGCAGGGGCAGCACCAGTGCTGCTATTCGGAGGCTGACGGGTGAGCGACGTGACATAAGACAGAGGAGTCATTATGGGAAACCACTTCCTTCCTCCCCTTGATAGCCAAGAGTATCAGTGTGAGGAAAAGATAACAGAAGCCGGAATACAGAAAAGGTTAAACAAAATTCTTCGGTCTTGAATTTAAAGCACCAACATGAACTCGTTACTATTTTATCGTTCAATATATGCATGCATTCCTTAGCTCTGGTCACGAAAAAGGCCTAGTAATGAGCAGCCCTCAGCACCCGCACTGCAATCTTGAAATACAATTCTCGATGAAACACACCAGGCAATGGAGGAGAAATGGCAAATCCCGTGTCTGGAAGAAGAAATACACCAGATGACGCTGGAGCATCTTAAATACCAGCAAGCAAAGCAGCTGGCAAAGTCGTCTGATGTCGTGGCAACAGGACACAGGGCACGGCGTAAAGAGGCTCCCGCTGGCCAAAATGAGACAAATTGAGCTTTCATAACAGTAATAATTGCAATGGGCTGGCATTCATTAAATCTGTTTAAATCCATGAGTTCATAATAATCTTTCTCTAAAAAAACAGTCACCTTTGCAGAATAACAGGGAACTAACCCCTTATCTTGAGAACTAGCAAATAAAACAAATATCAAGCATGCACCCTCCCTTTCTTAATGAACTGAATCACTGGGTAACACATAGTACGTGCTGGGGAGATTTAATGAATGCAGTGTCACCACATTTATTTCTCAGAAAGAAAGAGTAAAATCTCCCAAGAAAATTAGATATGAATAAGGCACACACATCCAGGCACTTCATATGACAATATAAATGAACGTGGGGAAAACGGTATATTGCATAAGAGCGAGCTCTGGAAAACTGACTAGGCAGCATCTGAAACAGCTGTGAGATCTATTTCATCAGTTATAATTTTTGTGCCCTCAAACGAATTCCACATTTTTTCAGTCATGCTTCAGATTTCGGCCACTGCACGGTGACGGTCACACACAGTGCACGGACAAGGTGAGGGCACCCCTGGACAGCTAAACACCAGGTCTCAGTGCCGCCACCTTCACTGACGCCCAGCTGGACAGGTGGCAGTGCCAGGAGGTCAGCCCCTCAGTGCTTGTCTTTCTAGAGCAATTTGCATCTAATTTGACTAATTTTACTTCCCAATTATTACTCTCCAGCCATTGCTTAAGTTATCTGTTGCTTTACCAAATAAGCAAAATTAAAAAGAAATAATGGAAACAGAATATCACAACTCATAACCCCCATGAATGACTATGGATATTAAGCATCAACGGCTGCCCAGATCACAAGGCAACCAAAGGCACCGTGTGCCTCCTGAAACCATCCCAAACAACACCTGTCGCCAAAGGATCAGGCCAGCCTGGACCCGGTGACCCCGTTACAGGAACACACAGCAAAGAGGGACGCGCTGGACTGAAGGGCCTCGGGGGGGTCAACAGATAAACTGTGAGGAAAAGGAAGGCATGGAGACAAACCTACAGATTAAGAGACTCAATAAGATATATATATTTTTAAAAACTAGGCAAGACTAAACCATGGTGTGTACAGACTTGCCTATGTGCGCGGGGGGACTATTTTATAAACACTCACGAGAGCTGGAGGCAAGGATTCCAGTCATTTCTAAGGGCAGGCACGAGGATAAAGCCCCAGCAGTCCCTGCGGTGTCGGGACTACCTTACAGAAACTCAGGAGTCATCCTTTAGTATTGCATGGTTTTCTACAGCTATGCTTTATGAGAAAATGATTGTTTAAATATTAGCTCTCTCTAGGAGACCACATCTCAGAAGGAGGAAATGGAGCCGTGCCCAAAGCCCCTGCACTGGAACCCTGGCCCTAGGAGCTGGGCAGAGAGTGGAAGTGCTCAGTGTGGCACACCTCCGGAGCTGGGGAGCTGGGGAGCTGGGGAGTGACAGCTCTGCAGACAGGCGGGAGGGCATAATGCATGCAGAGGAAGAGATGTGAATTGTTGTTTATTGATATCGATGAGAAGAAATCCTTGAGCCTCGATGATTGCCAGGCTTTTACAGTCATACTCCAGAGACATAGAAGAATGGAAAAGAATATTCAGCCCATTATTCATTTATAATCAATTATGTATTCTGTGGACATCAAACTCCAGGTTTATAAATTATTGAAGAAGAGAAAGAACGTACTATATCTTTAAGGCATTGACCTCTTCATGGTAGAAAGTCATATAAAACCAACCAAAACGACCTCGGGGATATTTAACAATCCTTAAAATTAATTACAATTAAATTTACAGGTGCTCATGGTTACATGCAATCATACCCAAAATGCCAGGACTAAAAGACAAACATTAAAATCTATGATGCACGGTCAGTGATTTCACCTGGAGACCTCTGAGCAGAATTCTTTTTTAGAAGCCACAAAGGAAGATATAATGCTGTGAATTAGAATAAACCAAGGTCCCAAAGAAATATAGGAACGAGTAGAGTGATATATATTAGCTACCAAATAAAACATGGTCTCAAGTGAGGCAGAATTAATTATAAACTAGCGTATATATGGAAAAATCACTGCTGCATAACTAAGGATAGAGAGAAAATTAGAATTGAATAGTAGACAAGGGGTCATCTATTAGTTTCAGTCTAGAGCAGCTTACGTGGTTTAGGAAGCAGCTCCACAGTGTACACAATTCCGTGACACCACTCTTACCCTATGAGTCAAAGAAGAGACAGGCTGAGCTGAAGACCCCTCAGCCTCACCAAGGAAGAATCCTCCGCCATGCTGGAGTCTAATCTGGCCACAAGCTTCAAACTGTCCAGGTACACATTTATTAAGACTAAGAAGTCAAAAGGAAGTGAAATGTCTCCTCTTGTCTCCATCCTATTCAGGATAATTTATATAGCAATTATGAAGGCAGAAAAGGGAAAATGGGAAGCAAATGGGTCCATCGGGCACATCGGTGCCAGGATGGAGAGCAAGAAAACAAACTCAGAGACGGGCTTCAAAAACAAACTTCACGGAAATTTCAAAAGTCATCTTTTTAATATCATTTTCAAGTCTTCCCAAATTCTGTCAACTGCTGCTGGTTGGAAAACCATCCAGGTGGAAACCCTACTGTTGCATTTAACTTGCCCCTCTCCTTTGCCCCTCCCATGTTTTCCAATTCCACTTGCACTGGCGAACCCCAGCCCTTCCCAACTTGACGTCCGCCATGAACCATACTCACCTCTACAGCCCATGTGAATCTTCCACTTCCATTGCATCCCCTGCCCCACTTCCACGTAAGACACAGGCTGTTTTCCACCATCCTAATCTGCACTAATAGCCAAGCCCACTTAATCTTTGCTTATTCAAGTCTGGTATATTCTTTGCGTCTTCTTCAATGATTTCAGCAAACACGACCTTCCATGCTGCTCTCTCACTCATTTCTGAAGCAGCACAACATCTAGATTCTGCCCCCTCTTCTCCTTCTCATTGCTACGGAATCGTAACCTCAGGGCTGGAAGGACCATAAAAAGCCTGGCCCTTGTGTCCTCTGTGTCTCTAGCAGATGCTTGTCCTGATGATACTGGGACACTCACACCGCTTGTAGTTTTGCTATTTCCTCAAACAGCTCATTCTAGTTTCCAACAGCCTTAACAAACTTCTTTCTCATAAGCAGCTTATGTCTCTAACCACTTAACTTCTACAGAATTACTAAAAAAAAAATTAAATCCCTCTGGTACATTCCCAACATTTTAAGACCCAGTCTCCCCCAAACCTCAAAATGTATTTATACCGTGCCCTTTAGTCATTCTGATGTCACTCTTTCAAGGTGACTCACTGCAGTAGACTTTGCAAAAAAAAAAACAGGATCAACAAGATATACATTTAAATATTAAGGGATACTTTTCTTTACTATACATAGGAATTGGCTCACACAGCCCGGGGGAATGGCAAGTCCAGATGCCACAGGCAGGCTGTAAGTTGGGAACTCGGTGATGCTGAATTGTGCAGGAAAAGGCAGAAATTGGGAGCTCAATAAAGGTGACGATTAATCCCCCAGGAGAAGCTGGCTGGCTCTGGTAGAGGTAGTCACTCTTCTTCCCAGCTGCTGAGAATCACCAGTTCTCCCTTCACAGCCTTCAGCCGACCAGACGAGACGTCTCTCACTGCTGCAGGCAATCTCCTTCGCTGACTGCAGGTGTGGCCAGCCACAGAGGCCGTCACCTGACTGATTTAGATCCACGAAATATTCTCATAGTAACAATCAGGCCTGTGCTTGCTGGCCCAAGCAACTGGACAGCATCACCTGCCAAGGTGACACAGGAATTTTACCATCACACTCACTGTCCTAGTAATTATATGCCGCTTTTTGTTATATTCTCCTATTTCAGAAGGGTATCAGCCTTTCCAAAGGCCATTCAGCTAGAAAATGAAAGAAGTGTGACCCGGCTCAGATACTTTTCACTATAACTCATTTGTTTATTTCATTTCATTATGATATCTAATGTGAGCTGATCACACACTACATATTTAATCAATTTGGTTTTGAAAACTTCCTCTGAAATTAGTTTTCAACAAGTTGTCCCCTATAACTTGTATGCTTCTAGGCATAGATTAGTTTCTTCAGAGAAATTAAAACCTTGGTTATATTAAATGTAAAGTTACCAAATTCATTTCTCAGAAAGAAAGAGTAAAAGCTCCCAAGAAAATTAGATATAAATAAGCCCCAAACATCCAGGCACTTCATATAACAATCTAAATAAGCCTGGGGAAAATGGAATGCTGCATCAGAAAGAGCTCTGGAACAGCGACTGGGCAGCATCTGAAATAGTCGTGATCTATCTCAATAGTTAAAATTTGTGTACCTTCAAACGAATTCCACATTTTTCAGTCGTACTGCAGACTTCCACTGCGGCACAGTAACAGTCACACACAGTGCAGGGACAAGGTGAAGGCACCCCCTGGACAGCTAAAAGCCGTGTGGCCAGAGGTCTCAGTACCGCCACTTCACTGACCCTCAGCTGAACAGGTGGCAGTGCCGGGAGGTCAGCCCCTCGGTGCTTGTCTTTTTAGAGCAATTTGCATGTAATTTGACTCATTTTACTTTCCAATTATTACTCTCCAGCCATTGCTTAAATCATGCGTTGCCCCATCAGGAATGACAATTCCCTTGGCTGAGAAAGTAGTGCCATCACAGTACGTGGGCAGTGACCATCACGAGGGCACAGGGTGGCTGGCTCTCTCTTCTGGCAGGTCCACTGAAGAGGCAGGGGCAGGACCACAGCAATCACAGACTAGCCCGCTCGCCACCGCCTAGAGGGAAGTCTGCATGGGACAACCAGTCACGCCTCACACAGCCTCACTTCAATTCACCAAAACAAACGGTGCCACCAAAACCTCCCTGCAAACCCCCTACCATCAGTAACTCCGCCGGGAATTTCTATGTCCAAATCGATGATGTATGGCTGCCAAGCTCCGCAATGACGGATGGAGTCATTAACAGTTTAGTTTCCACCCTGAAACTCAAGCCAAAGCATATGGTCTGACAGATGTGCCATCGATGGCTCCATCTGATATGCCACGTCGGTGTCCACTTTGGACCTTCACGAAAGATTACCACTTTATAACTTACAGTCCAATCCCAGTTTCAAACTCTTCTCATCCTCAAAAGTTAGAAGGTGATCCAAAAAAAGAACACTCGGGGCATGTTTTTTCCCTCCTACATTTCAGCTTAGATTTACGATTATAAATGATTTCAAATGGAGAAGATGGACAAACACACAGGCAGTGCTTGAAGGGCAACCCCTTCCCATGGACATTTAGTACTGCCAGTAATTCGGGGATTTGATAAACCGCTTCATGTGCTCACTCTTTGTAATTTTTTGTATTTTATTAAAGCAAAGTTATATACTGGGCATTGGACACATCATAACTTTTGACAAACAAACATATATACACACGCACACAGAAGCAACGGCCTAGCGGAAACGTGGGACATTACCGCGGAAAGCGGGGCCTGCCTCTCTTCCAGAAACTGGTATCAGTGGGATAATGCAATGTGCCTCCTCCTGGGATCTGCCTTCTTTCCAAACCTATAATGTGTGTTGATGAGATCTGTTCATGCTGTTACATGTACCAGTGCTCCGTTCTCTCTTATTTCCTAGGAACGCTCATAGCTTGGATGACACAAATCGATGACCCACTCCCATTAATGTTTATTGAGGTTCTTGAAATTATTGGTTGTTATGAATAAAGCTGTTATAAAACATTTTTGTAGAAATCTTTGTGTGAGCACATACCTTCATTTCTCTTGGGTGAATATCTAGGGGTGGAACTGGTGGGGCATAATTTAGTTATCTACACATTTATTCACCTTTTCCAGAAATTACTTTATCTACTGTTCTGGTTAATGAATTGCAATAAAGAAAAATGACTAATATTTTTAACCCACAGAAATGTATAACCTATTTCTTTTTTCTATAGAAAATTTACCTGCTATTTCTCAGGAATATAACCTGATATTTGTTTCTATTATTTATTTCAGTATAAATTATACTTCATCATTTCATGTGGGATCTCATTTGCTAACACCTGTATTTTAACACAAGCCTTGATTTATGAATGGCAAATACCATCGGCAGTTTCTTAAGAACACAATTAATATGGCTTAGTTGAAAAAACTATTCCAAAAACTGAAAAACATCTGTTCATGATGAGGAAATATTTTGCAAAAAAGTGACAAATGGTGTTGTGTGTTTATATCTAGATTACATGTTGCTTCCCTGAGCTTTAGGATAGTCAAGGAATTTGGAAATTTTCTAAGAGTAACTAAGGACTTGATCCTATCTCATCCTACAGGAATGAATAGCACAACACACTTTTTAGAACCATGTTTCATAAAACCACACAATTTCACTGTATTTCTAGCTTGCTGGCATTCAACAGAATTTCAGAAATGTTCACCCATGATGTTTTATGTATCACTACTTCATCTGGCACGCAACAGGAGGTCAATTTAGGTTGTACATTTTGCTTTTCTTTGCTCCATTTTTGAATTTACCCAATTTGTATGTCATTTTAAACAATTAAAATATATACCTAGCCTAGAGACAACACAGTCAAGTGAGAGAATTTGTGCTCTAAATATATTTCCACATTCAAATTATTGTAAAGTATCTAATTCTATGAGGTATTCCACTCACAACCTTTATTAATACTTACAGGGCATCGTCTTTCCTTTAAAATAGAAAACTGACAGTTTTGCTAGTTTCACCCATAATTAAGATAACATTTTACTGATAGAGATAACATTGCACTGATGGAAGTTCAATATTATAGATCAGTAATTTGTCGGACATAACCAGTTGATGACCACTTTTTATTTCAACTGGCTCTGACAGGTCTAACAGCTACTCTATTATTCCATTACTTCTGTGGCCTTTTACTGAGTTGCTACGAGTATATTTATTCTTGGTACATTCAGCAGATATTTCAAGCAGCTGTTCTCACAATTATACTTTATTTAAGGGACCATTTTCCCCCACACAAAACTGACGACATAAAGAATTTTCATTCTTTCATCAAACAATACAAGGTGATGAAGCTTGGTTCAGTCCATCAAAAATAATGTAAAGAACTAGTCAAGGATCTTACAGCTGAAAGGGATATTTTAGTCTCTCTCCAACATTTTCCCTGTTATCGATAAGGCGAGGAAGAGTTGCATGAATTCACTAAGCCAACACAATTAACCAGGAAAAGGATGAGAATGAAGAATGGAGTCTCCTGGTCTCTAGGGCGCTGTTCCACCCCAACTTGAAAGAGGCTGATGCCCACGTGCAGAGGGATAGAGGCACTAAGCAGCCGGGACCCTTTCCGCTTTGATGTGATCTTGCTACTCTTTATATAAATATATATCATAGCATAGATGACCAATCTTATCTGGTTCATTATTAGAAAGCATTATTATCAATTTTTTTTGAATTCTAAAAATCCCCAAAGTAAGCAAATAATACTTTGAAATATTCTTTGAACATTGACAAGAGTGATTTCAAGAAGAGATTAAAGTAACTTATGTGGTATCACTGAAAAAAACAGAAGAGCTTCTGAATAAACAAGATGGCTGTGTAAACGACTGAGAAATTGAGCAGCACCAGTGTCAAAGTTGAAGAGAAATACATAAAATTCACCTTCCCGAGGAAAATGCAAAGACAGGGAATGGAGAAATAAGAAAGCAGAACAGCAATCTCAGAGAAGGCTCTCCCTCATCTTTGCTCAAAAAATAGCAGGAGGAAAATTTTAAGGGACCATGATGAAATGAGCCAGCTCACCAAGGAGGAAACAAACACACAAAAGATGAGCAGTATTTTGACTGTGACCATCAGACCAGCAGCGTCCAGAGGAGTCTTTGTTGCCACGGGCAGCTGGTATCTGAGGATACAAAACCCTTTTTATCTCAACGTCACATTAACTCCTGGGGAAGAAAATCAGGGGCGGCTGCAGAGCCGCTGGCTCTCCAAGGCAAAACTAAATGGAACACAACTCAAGCCAAATGCCCAATAGCGTTCCCCTCTAAATGAAAAATAACAAGGCAAGTAATTAGTAAATATGCCTAAAAACATTTTAAAGCTAATTATTTACTCAGGTCAAAAGGGAGGAAAGGGAGGCCGGAGAGTCTGCCTTGATATTTAGCTGATGAAATAGACAGAACATCATACAGTGACTCTCCATGAATTATCCCACACTCCAAGACCTATATGGGAAATCAGCACGGTCATAGGAAAAAAGGGGGGCTGCATTTTCTTTTTACATTTAGGAACAAAAGATCATATCCTGGCACCTGCAAATCAAATAAATTATAAAACTCGTGATAATTAGCTTTCTATGTGATATCACCCAGTTGGAGGACAGTGGGAACTGGACGGCCTGACACCAACATAACACCCAGCACAGCACGAGGCTCTAGGGTAGGCAGGGTGTCAATATTCTTTGTTATACGATCACCCCAACCACCTGCAAATCGGCGATAGCCCCAACGCTAATTTTACCTCTCTCTAAAGATATGGTAAAATAAATTGTGATTTTTATGTTCAGGACATTAAGCTGATGTTATGAGGATTTTTCTTTGTGGTCTTCACTGGCATTCTTGGAAATTCAAAATTCTAGCTAATTTTGCAGATAGGACCAAATGAAGGGGGTCCTCGGAGAGGCTCAGAGAGGGTTCAGGCTTCCCCAGGGCCTTGCTTCAAACGTTTAGCACAACGGCCATCTGGCCTAGGTCCGGTCTCCTGGCTCCACTCTACCTCCTCCCCTTCCGTCCTCAATCTGCATAAAGCGGGCACGGCTCATTCCTCAATCTCTTGTTTTCTATAGGATTCTTTTAAGGACCTTTATTTATATGCACCATTTGCATTTGTCCAACACATATGTACAATTGCAATTATTAAAAACACATATTTTTTGAGGATTTCATAAGCATGAGGCAAAGGGCTCAATCAACCCCCGATTCGCAGTTATCCTTCATACAAAATATTCCAAGAAATAGAATTGGTTCTCTTCCAGTTCATGAAATACTCCCAAGAATTTCTTAAAATACATTACAGAATTTTGTCAGAGTATGAGAAATCCTACTGAAGTATTGTGTTCTTAAATATTCAGTTTTCAAAATATTATGCAATATGAAATTTTTTTCTTTTTTTTTTTTATGCTGCATGGCAGGGATCACATTTCCTTCTTTTTCCATGCAATTATCCTGTTATTACAGCACCATCTGCTGAATTTTTGTTTGTTTTTTTCTTTCTTTTCTTTGCTTATCTGTGTTTGGGAAATGCATGGGGTGGGAATCGAACCCAGGTCTCCCACATGGCAGATGAGAATTCTACCACTGAACTATCCTCGCACCCCCGAAAATTTTCATTTTTATCTAATTTGCAATGAGGCTAAAGAAATATTTTCACAGACAATATGACATTACAGAATCATGAGGCCTCATTAGAAATGAATGCCAATATATATTAATTATACGTCCTCATATTTTATCTATATTCCAAAAAGCAAAACATGTAGTATGAATTTACAGAAAATGGAATCAACCCCCCACAAAAAACAGCATGTTCGGCAGGCACGCACAAGCGCACACAGAGGAAAGGCTGAGCCCACCAGCAGTGCCATGGGGGACTCGTGCAAACCAGCGCAGCCTCTGGCTCAGCATCCGGCGGGGCCTCACCTGCAGCCACAGCTTGCTGCGCACGGCGTCCCTCCCGGTGGCGATGCACTGAAACGTGGCGTTTTGCCCCGCGTTGACCTCCACGTCTCCCAGGCGGAGGAAATGCGGAGATTTATCTGTGAAGGCAGGAGGGAGACAAATTACCTTTTCACATGAAGAAAACATACCATGCTATTTTCCCCCACAGAATAAAGTTGTTACTACTTCTAGCCTTGGCCAACACTATTTATCACCTGGAAGTAAACTGAGGTTTCCTTGTGGGCACGGCATTCATCTTTCCTAATATCTCTATTATGTATTTTCCCACAGTTGCTAACGCAGTGCCCGGTACGCAGGGGACACCCCGCAGTGACCAGGGCCCTAAAACCATGGCATGCGGCCATGGTGATGATGCAATAGTTACAAGTCGATGCAAGGAGAGCAAACAGGCACAAATCCGAGCACAACACAAAAACATACTGAAAACATGAAGTTCTACCTACGATACCAACAGTCATAGGGCCAGTGAACTATTCAGCTACAATTTAAACAGCTAGATTTTTCTTCTTTATGTTTTTCTTTCTTTTTTTAACTTCAAGAGTTACACCCTCTGGTATTTCTAAGATAAGGGGCTATTTTCATTTTCCTCAAACAGACTGTTAACTGCGATTAAATCCTCTTCGCCTTTTTCACTAGCACTGGAAGGCGACCCAAAAGAAATAGTAGACGAACAAGAAGTGATGATGACAGTGAAAATATACACAAGTTATGAGACAGTCAAGTGTGTTTTCTCTGCAATTACCTTTTAAATCTGAGGCCTCACTGATGTTTTCCACTGCAGGAAATTTAAACAGGGAAAGCTAAGAGAGTGAGGGAACAGCTCATGGAGGAACACAAGACACAAAACTGCTACTCACATGCTCAATGCGTGTTTCTCGGTTTACTCACGAATGCCTTCCTATGACTGAACGTCTAAGAAGTGGTACAACTGACCAGTGGGTGATGACACAACTCCCTTCCACTAACGGACCAAAAGGGCCCAGGAAACCCACTGGCACTGGATGAGAGAGGTGATTTTGTCCTCTTTAGCCCAAGAGAATACAGTTTTTCACCCTTGTGGGTCACATTCTCTCTTGTTCCTCACTCAGCCAAGCTTCATAAAAAGGAATGCTTGAGCAGGAACAGCGGCTTCCAAACTATGAGCTCCACACCAGCAGCAGCAGCAGCATCTGGGAACTTGTTAGAAATGCAAATTCTCAGGCCCCAGCCCAGACGTGCTGAATCAGACCCAGCCCAGCAATCTGTGGTTTATCCCACACTCCTGGGGACTCGGGTACACTCGAGAGACCAACCAGCACTTCAGGAGGAGCTCAGAGGTTCCCCACAGGTGCCCATCCATGTCCACGCTCCTTACAACGAGCAGGAACATTTCTGCCGGCAAGGATTACAGCGCAGATCACCCAGAATCCATCGATTCTGGAAGACGGTGTCACTGGAAGACAGAGCTCAAGTCCGAACTTGAGCCCACTGCTTTCTACCTGGTTCTGCTGAACAAAGACAATAATTGACTGTCAGGGAATGCGGCATAAAGACAAATCTGGAAATGCCATCTAAAGATCAATCAACAGAAAACACTATAGTAACGATGCATTAGTAGAGTTTGTTTACTATTTTTTGTTTTTTAATATGGACTAATGGGTATAGTATTAAGATATCCAAAAAGTAATCCTAAATTTGCAATAAGGTGAATTCATTCTTTTTTTCATTTTGACCCAAACTACAACTTAAAGGACGCCTAAACTCAGTGAAGCTTCTTTTTATTTTCCTTTCAATGTGATTTATCTTCTTTGCTTTCCTATACAATATAATAATACTAAATAATTCTAAAGAGCTGAATAACAAAGCTTCATTACATTTAGTTGTCAGCAAATAAATAAAATAATTTAAAAGAATCCTTTACTATGTGTACAAGTAGTTACAGCTCTTAGGAATATTTGATTCAAAAACTCTATACTGATATTTGAGTGTTCTTTTACAAGTGAACAGAAGGCAAGCAGTGACAACAACAAGAGACAGCAACAACCACGTGATGAACAGGCAACACCACTGCCAACAGGAGACAGGCGTCAAAGGACACAGAAATACACAAATCTTAATCACAACCTACCGCAGGGGTAACTCAGTACTTGGATGTCATCGATGGCAATATAACCACTTCTCCCTCCTGAGACTTCAGCTTCAAATATTACCTGTCAAGAGGAAAAAGAGAATATTTACAACATCATTTGTAAGGAATTTCCACAGTGGAAGGAAAACAGTTATAACATGCTTAAAAATTTAATTGTTTTTTTGTTCCAGAAGAGTTAAAATTTTATCATATACAGTAATTTCTTAAACCTTGTCACAGGTGAACACAAAATATTAGAACAGCAATCAAATTATTCAGGTCATGTAGATCTCACACAATTTTTAAGCAACTACTGTTAAATGATGCTAGATTAATGAACAGGCAATAAATACACAACTGGAGCAAATCTGATCTCTCTAAAACTAAACTTTCTCCTTCTGACTTCCTATAAAGTTTTTTTTTAACATGGGCAGGCACCGGGAATCAAACCCAGGTCTCTGGAATGGCAGGCGAGAACTCTGCCTGCTGAGCCACTGGGGTCCGCCCCTCCTGTTAATTTTTTAATATACATTGATCCAAGCAGTTCACTAGCTGCTAAAGATATTAAATAAATAAAAAAAAAACTAATCTGAGCTTTTCAACAAAATTTTAAGGTTGAGGTCAAGAGAAAGATCAGCAAAGGAAAGGTATTTCTGGCAAAAGTTACAATCGACAATGGTACCGAATGTAGCAGAATATTTGAGGAAGTAAGTATGTGTAAGTAATGGGCACGGCCACACAGGCTCCAAAGGGAAAAGATGAGATGAGAGCGGTAAGCATGTAAGCCCTCGAGCACCGTGGGGTAAGGACAGAAGTATATGCTGCCACCAGCTCTGCATTAAGAAATGTCAAGGGGAAAAAAAGAAAAACAGTTTCCATGTTTCAAATGTAAGCTCGTGTTTTAGACGATTGGTGTTACAGTTAATGGCAGAAATTCCTTTGGCCTTTATTTCACTAATGTGTGCTACGATGTTCTAGGAGAATGGCGTAGCAGGCAGCACTCCACAGTTCGAGTTGACCCCGTCATCCTTTATTCACAGACAAACAGAGAGATCTTCAGAGCGAGCGCTGTACTGACACTTTGGAAATGCAACAGAAATTGATGCTACACTTCAGAGCTGTCTATTAGAAAGGATCTGGAACTGCACGGCAGTTTAAAAGAAAATAAGACTGGAAAAGAGAGAAAGGTAATATGATAACAGCAAGGTGAATGGAGAGCTTGGAAGAAAAAGGAAAGAAAGCCAGTATGATAGACACAGACAAGACAGAATTCAGTGAAAGATGAGTTGTAGAGAATGAAGGAGTGAAATACAGGACAACTCTGATTCTAAGCTTAGGCAACTGGCTGGATAATACAGAAAGTGGTACCAATATCGGGAAGAAGATAACCAAATTTGGGACTTTTCAAATTGGATTTGCTTATGATATATACAGAATGAATGTTGAGAAGATAACATGAGAAGAGATGAATCTAAAATAAAGCTATAGATTTGAAAGTCAGCATCAGGGAAAAGTAAGCTATAGACTTGAGAGTGATTTTGATAGGAGGTTATAAGATGGCCTAGGCAAATAAAGTAAGAAGAGAAAAACTGAAAATGGATGGCCAAGACCGAAATGACAGCCAGAGGAAGAAGAACCAACAAAGCATGATTAAAGAAGGAAGAGAGGAACAAGGAGAGTAGCAAGTTTTACAAATCAGATTTTGCTTTCAGATAGGGTATACTCATTTGAGCTGGTCAATACTCCTACTCAAAGGATAAGAAAAGCCAGATACATTACATAATAGATGAGCACAAATTTTAGAAAGGAAAGGGCCTTCTCCAATGTAACCTGATAATCTCCTGCCATTTTCCTTTCCCACTGGAACATTTGCTACTTCTAGGATAAGGCTTTGATTTTAGCGCTGCACAGACTGAGGGCATCTGATGGGAGAAAGGATAGCAAAGTTCCAGAGAAACAGAACAAAAAACTGAAAGTTGGTGAGGCTAGATGGAAAAAGTTGTAGAGGATCAAGATGATGGAGTGAGATGCTTCATGGCTCCATTCCCCCACATAAACCTTGAACAACCAGCAAGAATTGGAAGAATTCCCAAAGTTCCAGAAAACAGTTAAAGAACTGGAGTAGGAGCAAAGGAAACCAACTGATAAAAACAAACAGAATATCAACAGAAGGATGGAAACCATGAAAAGGAACCAAAACAGGGGTAAAGCCTATAGTAAAATAAATTCAGAATTCTCTAGAGGGGTCAATATCAGATTGGAGCTGGCAGAAGAAAGAATCAATGAAGTTGAGGATAAAACCATTGAAATCATACACTTGATAAGTGGAAAGAACAAAAAAACGAAGAAAAGGAGACAGAGCCTGAAGAACCTGTGGGACACAGCCAAGCATATCAATATATGCACCGCAGGAGTCCCAAAAGAAGAGACAAAGAGGCAGAGAGAGTATCAAAAGAAAGATGGCTGAAAATTCCCCCACTTAATGAAAGCCTGGATCTACAAATCAAAGACACTCGGCAGACTTCAAATGGGATAAACCTAGAAAGACTTGCCCGGCAATATCTCATAATGAACCTGCCGAGTGCCAAAGATTAAGGGAGAATGATGAAAGCCACAAAAGAGAAGCAACGTGTCACGTACACAGGAGTAGGTTCACACCGGTTTCTCACTGGAAGCCATGGAGCCTAGAAGGCAGTGGAATGACATATTTAAAGTGCTGAAGTTATTCCCATCAAAACTTCTGTACATGGCAAAACTGTCTTTCAAAAACGAGGGAGAAATAGGACATTTCCAGATAAACCAAAGATCACGGAAATGTCACTGCTAGATCAGCTCTATAAGAGATGCTACAGAGAGTTCTACAGGTTGAAAGGAAATGACACAGGCCATGGAAGAAAGGCACATGAAAAAATGAAGAGCTCTGGTAAGGGGAATGACATAGGGAAACATAAACGCCAGCACTGTCAAATTTTTGGCTTGTAACTCCACTTTTTAGTTCCTAAAAGGCAAGCACATAAAATATAATGATAAATTGGTGGTTTCAGAATCATAATTCATAAACATGTCACTGCATAATTTCTGAGAAGAACTACCAAAAGGTGGGGTGAAGGAGGGCATCAGGACATTGTGTACAGTACTGAAGTTTAAGCTGGAGTCAAGGCAAATAAGATGGTTATAGATTTAGGACGTTACATGTAAGCCCCATGGCGGCTGCCCTCTGCTGGCATGCTCATTCACGCTCATTCTTGTGTGCACTCTTTTTGTTTCTTTCTCTAGATAAACACACACACATAAATGCAACTGTCTGAAGGAGGCATTATTTCTACCATCATTTTAAGAAAGGGTCAGTAACTTGACCAAGTCCGATACCCTAAAAAATGATGGATTCAGGAACGGAAGCCAAGCCTTCTGTCCCCAAGTCTAAGCATCCATCAACTTTACTAGACTGCCTCTCAGTACAAGGAAGCAGGCACAGGGAGAGGATTTCCTTTAATGGCCTTTAAAATTAGTGTCATTGTAAATACTACACTGAATAAATACTATATTGTCTAAATAGCACTAAACCACTTTCATTCTCATATCATCCTCCCACATCCACCCCAAAGCACTGAAAATGGGACGAAGCAGGCTGGGACAGCTCATCTTCCTTCCATCCTCTCCCATCACCACTTTCTCTTATGTTATTTCTTTTCTATTTTAAGTTTGCCATTTTGACTGTTGATTTCACTGGTATAAGTTTAATCTGAGAAGGAAGACAGAGTTTGTGTAGAAGAGAGATGCTTCTTGACGGAGAAATGTTAATCTATGAACTCAGAAGTGTGACTGTGTGTGTACGTGTAAACATATGATTGATATTTTATATACATGGATTCCATGTGAACCCACAATTATAATGTCATTTTTTAAATACTGGAACAAGGACTTGGCAAGAAATGAACAGAGACTTTAAATATTGTACAAATTGGGGCAACAGCAGAAGCCACTTTCCTGAGGGTGAGAAAAACTGTATTTGACTCTCAACTCTCCCGTTCACAAATTCTTAAACAAATCACAAGTTCTGAAATCACCCAACTCCTGAAAATGGGTATTATACAGCTTTCATTATAAAACTTTATGAGGATTAATGGTAGCACATGTAGACAGGCTATATAAACCAAATGGTGTGATTAGCGATACTGTCAACATGAGATGCATATAAGCATATGCCAGGAAAATACATTCTATTCAATAGATTAGTGATTCAAGAAAATGGAAGCTACAGAAAGACAAAGTGAGAAAAGTATTACTGTCATGGAGAAACCACACAACTGTATAATTGATCAGTGTTTGTTATCTTCTTTCAGTGATATTGCAGTCAACATACATTAAATTATTTCAACTTCTAGGCTCACTTTAGTTTTACTTTCTTGAATTGTTTAGCTTACCTTGCTTCATTTAGGTACCAAGTTTAAACAAGATTATTGCACCCCAGGGAAAAAGTTGCTTATTTGTTCATTACACTCAGCTTTATTCAGGACAATAAATTTAGGCCTTGACTTAAAAGGGGGCCAAAGGATTGGTTCTTTATTGAAGAAAAAAAAAATTTCTCTTTTTAGTGACCTCATTGTCCCTGATAAGTGTTGGCTTTGCCTCATTAACAAAAGCTAGAGGAAGTTTCTAAGATCAAATTCCGTTCCCACTAAAGATCTAATCAGCTTTATCACGTTCATAGAACCCTCACCTTAGAAGGCTCTTCTGTCCAGTCAGGGGAAACAAATCTCAATAGCTCCAATTGCAAATCTCAATTCCGCAACGCTTGCCTGGGTTAATGCTCAGGTCAGAGCTAAAGCCTGGCGTCAAGTCGTTACCAGAGCTCCCCAGAAGACGACACCCCACATGCCAGCTCTGACCCTCCCGGGGGCTAGCCTGGGAGCACGACGGCACGTCCTGCTTCTCACGCTCCTCTCACTTCACTCCGTCGCCTCGAATACTGCAGGTGATGACGCTTGCCAAATTTCTGCTACTCCAGCACCATCGCTGGGTCATTAACGAAGTAAATGAATAAAGTAGAATTGGAGTAGAGAGGTACACACGCACAGAAAAGTGGGGGGTCCTCAAGGACAGCTCTACTCTTTGGCAAACCCGAATTCAGCGCACAGACGCTGAGGAACAGCCGCACCTAACGGAAAGCTGAACTGGACGTCAGGAAGCGACGGATTCAGTCCTGGGTCTGCTCTGATGTGTGACATAAGCAAATTCCTTAGCTAGTGTCTCCATATCCTAACTGGCAAGACTGGCCTTGCCTATAGCACAGATTTGTTGTGAAGATTAAATGATATATGTGAAATGATTCAATGGCACATGAAATACCATGTAATACAGAAAAGTATAAGTACTAGAAACATCTGGAAAAAAATAACCCTTGATTTTCTTTCAATAGTTACAGTGTTGAGTTCAGGCCCCAAGGTCAGCTACAGGTATAGTTCACACTCTGTGTGGAGCTGATAACTCATAGAAAATCAGAAGCCTTCTATAAAAAGAAACTACTAATATGCACCTTCAGCATTAGAGAGAGAATTCAGCGGAGCTGCACACGGACCACAGCACAGGGTCGGGTCTGCAACGTCAAGTGGCACCGGGAGGAACTCAGAACATCCACACACGGACTGAAATGAAACGCCTCCCCATCCCCTTCTCTCTCCCACGAAAGACCTAACCTTCAACGCCCAATTTGGAAATAAATAAATAAGAATAAAGTCGTATTTTATCCCAACAAACCTTCTTAAAATTGTGTTTTTGTGGTTCGAATTTTTAAACAATTAATTTTGCTCATGTGCAGTTCAAAGTAAATTACATATTTCCCTGCAAAGAGTAAATGTATCAAAATCAAAACCTATTATTCTCAGGTCCGAATTTAGATAACGGATTTAAAAAGTTGTCTCTAACACACACAGAGATGAGTAAGGCTGCAGACCCAACAATGCCAATACAGGTAAAGCACACGTCTATATCTCATTACAAGGGTGATGCCTAAAAGTCAAAAAATGTGATGGACTCAGCTTTGTGTCCTCAAAACTTACTGAGGATACGAGGCAATGTGTTACAAAGTAACAATCAACATATGACAGCTGAACAAAGTTTAAAATATTACATATACATACTTATACATATAATACATATGCATATATACATATATATCAAAAGTATATGCATAAAAGTATATGAGCATCATCAAATATAACTGGCTTCTCTCTACCATGATAACTTCTAATATTGTAGTTTCTCAAACTTCTGTCGTAGGTCCCTTTCTCTTTTTTTCCCTCATACTTTCTATCTTGATACGTTAGAAAAAATAAGCCTGCAAAGAGGACAAAAGGAATTGAAGAAAAAAGGGGGCGGGAGGGCATAGAAATGTAGAAGGGAGGTACATGGTGTTACAAAAGCCAATAAAGTAATATTTAAGGGGAAAAGCAGTCAGGACCAAGTGATGGTCAAATGCTCGGCAGAGTGGAGACTAACAGAGTCCTTTATTTGTGCCATTGAGATCACAAGTAACCAAAGGAAAAGTGAACCATTTTGGACAATAAGAAGAGAGAGGAAAAGGAGAGTCACCAAATATAAAAAATTCCTACAGAAGTTTCTCTGAATGGATGGAGAGAACTTTTAACTATTGATGGAAGAAGCTATGGGATCAAGAGGAGTATTCATTTTTTTATAATTATTTTTAAGATAGGAAACAACCATATTTAGATATTGATAAAGATGATTCAATTTGATAGGGAATATTTAAATGTAAATGAGAAAGAACTGATATCTACTAGAGTAAAATGATATCTAAGTCATAGGCCTTAGAAAATAGAGGGTGGGGTATGAGGGAAGTTCAGTGGTAGATTTCTCACCTGCCATGCAGGAGACCCAGGTTTGATTCCTGGGCCATGCACTTCCCAAAACAAACAAGCAAGCAAAACAAAAGGGAAAAACAAACAAAACAAAAATTCAACAAACGTTGCTGCAGTAACAGGATACTTACGTGGAGAAAGAATGAAATGTGACCCCCACCATACAGCATACAAAAGAAAGCAGGGGGCCTGCCTTTTTCATCACATGAGAAAGGACAGGCTGTATGAAGATGCAAGCAAACCTGTAGGATTGGTTGGTAAGGGAGTGTCTGTTTGACGGCCACAATTTTCGCAGACATATGCAAAACAGACTCATGAAAAGGGGGAGTTGCTGAACTGTGAAGACACAGAAGGGAGTGAATGGAGAGGAGAATTTCCAGGACTGTTGTGGGCCCTTTTGAAATTGGTGAACATGAATTTCTAGTGATTCCAATCTATTTTACTGTGTCATTTTTAAACAGAAATTGTTGGATTTAACTCCAGAGAGTGTGGATAAAAAGAAATCATAGCATTTTATGAACAAAAATGTAACAAAAATGATCAGCATGAACTCAAATATTCATAGCGCAAGAAGGTGATGAATTGGAAGATGACAGATGATCTGATGGACTGGAATTCCCATGAGGTGAATGGATGATCTCAGGGAAGAGTAAAGAGAATAAACTAGAGGGAGATGAATTTGTGGTTAGAGAGTGAGATGGTGAAACGCAGAGATATAACAGGGGTGAGATATAGCCCAGAGCAGTAGGTTGGTAAGGGGGTAAAGTGTGGAAAATGATCTTTGGAGAAGAAGAGGTAAAGGAACCACGATGAGCTTTCCAGAAGGATGAATGCTGAAGTCATCAGGACAGTACATCTTGGGAGTGGAGAGAGCCAGTGCCAACATTTATTATGGACAGAAGAAAATGACTCAAAGCCCAATGGGAGATAATGAGGGTGGTGGGACGGTAAAAGGAAGGAAAGTGAAAGAGGCAAGGTGTCTCCTGCCCACTGACCTGTCCTAGGTAACATGGAATTAACATCTGCCATTTTAGAGGCTGCTGGGAAGAAGAATCAAACTAGAGGCACGAGCAGATCAAAATTAAAATTACATAATTGAATGTACAAATAACTCTTGATACTTATCTCCCCCACCTCCCAAGATATAAACGGGCTCCCACAAAGCATCGCTGAATTACAAGGATTCCACTGAAAGTCAACCTGGGAAGGGTTCCAATGTGTTTGGAAAGACCAATATGTTCTATCAGTAGATTCTAGTTAATAATAAAGGAAAGGTGGGATAAGGTATTTAGTTTAATTTTACCTAATTCATAGAGCTGTATTGACATAATAAAGTGACTCTCCCTTGAGAAAGTTCCAGATAATTTTCCCAAGCTAATTTAAAAATCCTGAAAACATAATTACTTCCCTTGAATGCATAAAAACTGCCACAAGGCATACATTTATGCCTATAGACTCCAGAAGACTGCAAACAGAAGAAGTGAAAGATCTGTGTGAAAACTTAGAATCTAGTGTCCTTCCCTCTATACTCACAGATTAATACACACAGGATAGACAGAAGATGCAAAAAGATCACCCTCCGCAGCAGTCCCCGTGCCCGCCGGAGCTCCCCTCACAGGCACTGCCAACTGGCAATTCTGCTCAGCGAAGGGCTAGCTTCGAGTGTTAGAGAGAAGGAGCTCCCTGCAGCAGGCCCCGCAGCCTGGCTGGCTGGCTGACTCATGCAATAGTTTACTTCTGAGAGTTTCAATAGGCAATGCCTCTAATGCAGACCTTGGGCTATTGAAAACCAACAGATTCTTAGCAGCCTTGCCTCCTGGTCGTATACCTGTTTGCACAGATGGAATACTGGGGCGAGGGAAACACCGTCCATTCTTTGTCTTGAAAGCTGCTTGAAGGAGGGAGAGGAGAGGAAGGGAGAAAGAGAAGAGAAATTTTCTAATTTTATGCCAACTAAATATGGAAGGCAGTTAAAACATATAATCAAGCCCAAACCAAATCTTCATTTGAAACCCTTTCACATTTCGGATTTTAGCTGTCCTTAGCACCTCCATGATTTACAGCTACCTATCAGATTTCCTAGGTCACGGAGCTGCTCAGTTGAGTGCTACGCATGAGAACTCAGTCCAGAAATGCTTACAGACAGATGCCCTCCGACAGCATCCTCAGGCAGACTGACTCTGAAATGAAATTCAAAATCAGTTATTTGCCTTAAGATGCCCTGGGAGCAAATATGGCCAGTTTCGTAAAAGGACTATTCCGGACAAGACTTCACAGGCCACAGAGAGTAATTAGGGCTCCAGAGAATCTAAAACCAGCCCTCTTGTATAGTTTTAGACGTGCTCTCTCTTTCATACACACACACGTACACACTCACATGTGCACTGTCCTGCCAATAATAGAATACACACAATGTATATGCAAAATTGTAATAATAATATAATGCACACAATATATATGTAAAATTATAGTAATATAATAATAGCATAGTCTATTTTAGAATGCAAATACCATGAATAGTGCAAGAGAGTATTGTTGAATAGAACATCAATGTATTCAATTGCTAGGGCTTTGGTTACAAAAGCATCCTGAGCTCCGGCATTACCCTTGCGTTGGCGGGGGGGAGGGGGTGACCTCATCATCTAACAGGGGCGACAGTAAGAGGTGGAACAAGACTGAACTTGCATGACAAACAACTACAGCGCCCATCGGACAGCAACCCTTGTCGGAGTGAAATTGTGTTTGCTGATAAACAGCAGAACATCAGTCAAAGTCCAAGGCAGTGTGCAGGAAACGGCAAAAGGGCTGGACCACGGATCAAAGGGAGACAACAGAACCTAAGCGATCTCATACCAAAGTAGACCGTATGAAAGCAAAGCCCAAAAAGGGGAGTTTCAGAAGGCTGTACAGTGAGGCTACCATGGCTGCGTGCAACAGCCCTCGCTCCAGCCAGCCCTCGGACCAACTGTCCCAGACACCAAAGCACCCAGAAAATGGAAATGAGGGAACTGAAAGCGATCAGGGTTAGCGCTGCTGCTCCAGGGTTCCCATGCCTAGCAACAGTCCATCCGCTATTTAAATTTAAATTGTTCTTCCTTCCTTTAATCTCGCACTCCTAAAAAATTACCAAAGGTCATTACGCATGACTTCCATTACGGAGCCGGAGAGAGATGCAACGCAACTTTTCATCTGTGAAACCAAATACACCCAACCCATGAACCAAGAGTGTGCAATCCTCACCAAGTAAACCCAGAAGCTTCTGTGTTCTCTACGTCACTAGCATGCCTTTGCGAACAAGGTAAACACTGCCCTCCAAAACGCTGTTACTATATGACCCTCCATGCCCATCCGCACACACACACCCTCACACACACAGACACACTGCCGCTCGCACACACGCACCAGCACAAATACGGGCACGCTGGCATCAGATGGAGCCTCAACTGTCGGTGACAGAGCTCCAACTCCAGTCCCAGGTCGGACCTCCTGGGGCATCGGAAGGATTAAGGAGACTCTGCACAGGTCCTCAGGGACACAGCCACTCTAGACTTGACCCTACACCTGCGGGGGCGGGGGGGGCAGGGAGGCAGGAGGTGGGGGCTCGGCCAGTGAGAGGTGCTCTTCTGTATGCAACAAACTCACCACCTTCCCACTGCTAAGCTCTAAAGCGAAGCACCCTGGAGACTCCGACACGCCCACCATTATACTCCCACACTTGGCTCCTTTCCCTTCAATTCCAGGCGTCCGTGGCGAGGGGAGGCCACAGTGTAAGGTGCCCCGTGGCCTGCCCTGAGTCCAAGAGAGGCAGAGAGGCAGGCGGGCAGGCCATAGCACTATATCCCCAATGCCTTCAAAGCTGTATTCAGAAGTGAACTAGAGTAAGACCCATTATTCACAACTAATTCATGTTTGAATAGGAGGTTAGCAAAAGAGAGGAAAAACCAAAAATGTAATTAGAAGAATGAAACGAAACAAGATAACTGAAATCATCCAGGATCAAAAATGCCACCAGACATCTTTTTACCCCATGGGTCTGTGCTCAGATGCACAAGTGACTTACCCCATTAAATCAGCTGGCATAAAACTGGAAGAGGAGAAGAAAATGGTAGCAGAAAATTCATCAGCAAAATGGCATTTCTGTATCTTCACTATCATGGCTCCAGCATCTAGGTTATATTTTATAGTTCATTGTCGGAGTCAAAAATAAAAGATGACTGGTTAAGGTTTCTACTTCTATCAACATGACACTGAATTACAGTGCTGTTTTTCCTCGCTTTTAGAGATCCATCATTTGTCTTCCTACAATCCACGAGAAGGTGTGCAACTTAAGCATCAGCAGTCCAGTTTTATCAACAGAAGTAGATCAGTTCACCTGCACAACTAATTTCAAACTAACACATTAAGTCTGTTCCCTGCCAAATGTAAATGATCTCAGGAGCTTTAATTTTTAATTATGAAACTCTACTTTAAAAATTAAAATTAGTCATGCAAGTTACATGCACCATCATGCCAAATATCTATTAACACATGAAATCTCTGACAGTGTCTGCTTCAAAAGAAAAGCAAGCTTTAGGGGAACCAGAGTGATTAACTGAGACTGCACAGGTAAAATCACCTGTACATGCAGGTAAGTTGAAGTGGATGCTGAACTTGAATTCTCACATCGCCAATTCAAACATCACAGTATAGTCTCTCAAAACCTTTTGTAAAAAGAGAATTCTTTACATACATCAGTAGTTGGAGAATTAAGTAATTCCAAAAGTGCTATAGCCTTTCTTTTTCACATGGGCAGGCACCGGGAATCGAACCCGGGTCCTCAGGCATGGCAGGCAAGCACTCTTGCCTGCTGAGCCACCGTGGCCCGTCCTATCCTTTCTTTCTTGAAAAAAAAAAATAGTCTGGAGTTGGGGTGGGGAAAGATTTTTATAAAGTTAGAATAACTAGTTTAATGTATTCAGTTGAATTTAGGGATTGATACCCTCACATATTTTGTTTGTTTTACTTTATATGTCATATGAGCAGAGAGATGATATCATTGGCTAAAAGGATTAAAAGTTTAATACAATAATGATATATTGTTATATAATTTATTATGTTAATTCTTTTAGCTAGTAAAAAAGCCTAGTGTAAACCAAAAATCTAGACTATGAGAATATCTAAACATGGTGTTTCAGTCAATGTTCACTGAGGAAAACAGCAGGGAACTTGAGAAGATATTCCAATATTACACAGTAGTCTTAAAAAATTGAGTGTGCAACAACAGAAATGCATGTACATTCTTGAGTTGCCTTTTTCTTCCTTAAAGCAAAATAATATGTTTAAAATCAATAAACCAGAATTGTACAGTTCATTTAATTCTTTGAGAAAATTAGCTCAAATATCTGGTGATATGTTTAAAAAAATGTGCATACACTGTATATCAGCAAAGAACAAGGTCTATTCGTTCAAAATTTTAAGGCTAAACAAGTTGTTTCTTAAACAGCCGGAAAGTTAGCAAGAACTGGGGTCTAAAATCTCAGTAAAAAAAAAAAAAAAAGAAGCAACATGACATCCTTTTCCACATCACAAAATCAATATTAGTTTTTAAAAATACTCATAACCTCTGTGCATATCTGGCAATCAGTACAAATGGGTAATGTGAAACAAAGAATTTCAGGCATTATAGCAGAGGAGAAAGAAACCCTGCGAATTCTTCCAAAGATTACAAGGGCCTGGAACTGAACACAGCCATGTGACTGGTTCCTAGAGGGATGGCCGCTCATCTAAGACAGAAGGAACAGGCTGCACGGGGCCTGACGGGGAACACAGGCTCTGTCTTCAGGCGGTGGAGTGGGGGGGGGGGGGGGGGGGGGGGGGGGGGGGAGCGCAGAAGGTCAGCGGGACTCATCACAAGGAAGGGCTAGTCCTGGACAGTGGAAGACCAAACACCTTCTCCAAGACGCGAGAAAAGGCCGCAAACCACCTAATGTGGCTTCTGCAAACCCAAGGACAGTGCCACACAGACGATGCCTGTAAAAACGCAACCCTTTCGGGAAGTTTCCTGAACCTTCTCAGCTTCCCCTCAGATTTCTACACGTGGCGTTAGATCAGCACGCCTCGCTGGGGAAACTGTGCGGGCCCAGGGCTCTGAACACGGGGTCACGCAGCGGCACCCACACCCGGGAACGCGCCAGGAAGGCCAACACTAGGGCCCCACCAGGCCTCCTGGGTCCAACCTCAGCGGTGGAGCCACAGGACGTCCAGGGGATGCTGACACAGGCTGGGGCCGAAGAACACTGGGCCAGCTGGAGCTCAATTTAGAGACAAAGAAACTGAGCCAGAGGTCATAGGGCAGCCTCAGGCCTCCAGTGGTCACAGGGAGGCCTCAGGCCTGCAGAGGTCAGGGGTGGCCTCAGGCCTGCAGAGGTTAGCAGTAGCCTCAGGCCTGCAGTTAGTGAAGGAAGAAGCAGTTCTAGGAACCAAGAAGACTTCAGCACCTTTGTTTTCTCATTGCAAATCAGTTTATCAGTGGATTCATGGGTTTTATCTTTCAGATAACCTGCTAAAACAAACATATGAGCCACATAAAATACTCATCTTTAAACATTTAAATAATGCCCATTCATGTATTCATCCAGAATTTATGGAATGTTTACTATTTGCTAGACACTAGAAATAGAGGAAAGTCTGAGATACGCCCCTGTCCTCAAGAGGGACACAGTGTGGCAGGAAGGATGAGTGTGTTGAGAAATAATTACCGCACAGTTATTTGTGAAGAAGGAGAATTAGGGGGGCTATGAGAAAGATCAAAAAGGGAGAAAATTATTCCATTCTGGGGAAGAGTCAACGACTTCAGGGCAAGTGGCCTGTGAGCAATGCTCCGCTCAGGGGCACCTGCATTCAGCACGTCCTTGTGAGCCACTGGGCAGGCTGACCCCGGGTGGGGGACATGGATGGGCCAAGGCAGAGCTACAGCTTCACGGAGGTAAAAATCCATGGTGCATGTACAGCAAGAGAGATGGCAAAAACATCTATCTTCTACCTGGGAAAGCAGATTTAAAAAGGAAATATGAGGTAAAGAGATAAAGGGGACGACAGACCACAGGAGGCCCATTTCCAAGATGAAGAAACATGGCCAATTGGCACAAGCAACTTATAGGACCAGTGGGCATAGCAAGGCAGACAGAGCAGAGGAGACATGGCCTGGGCGCTGGGGGTCCAGGACCTCATCGTGCAGGGATTTTCATGCTGGAGGCAGGAGCCTGTGCTTTGTCCAGAAGGTACCATGATGCCTCTGAAGGGTTTTTACAAACGGATGATGACTGGTGTACACCTGAGAAAGGGCATCTCTCTGAAGGACTGCAACCACACAGAAGAAGCTGACTTGCTAACAGTCTACCTAAACAAGCTTGGCTATTAGTCAGACTGTCCAGAGGCATTAATTGCACACCCACTTTGTGTCACACACTGTAGTAGATGTGGGCAATAAACTGGAGCGCAACAAAGACATTCTAATAGGGAGGCAGAGGACCAAGCCATGAGAGTGCTGGAAGAAGCACCAGACGCTAGAAGAAAAATCACATTCATACATTTGCCTCTTCCAAAGCAGGCAGTATTACAGAGGAAAAGATGACACGCTGTGCTTGGACCACGCTCTAAACAGTGGACCAGGGAAGGTCAGTATGCTGTAAAACATCACCCTGCTCTGGAAATGGCCACGGGAACATCACTCACGAGACACATGTTCAGAAGTCGTTTCACTACCCACAGAACTTGGCTGTGTGTTTGTTACATCGAGGGCGGGTCTCAGAAGCAGCATCTGCCCCTGGGTCTCGGTTAAGGAATCAGGAATGAAGATGTATCTCATCACGTGGGACCTATGTGCTCAGGCCTTTATCTGGGTCATTTCATTTCTTTTAAACCCAATATTTGACTAACAAGGTACATAACTAAATAAAGTCTCAGAGAGGCTTTATGTAACTTTTCCTTCTCTTCACTTTAAGTTAAATCCAGTTTTCATAAATAAAAGAATGACGAAAATTCATCTTAAATGTTCTCTCCACTGCATGTCACCAAAAAACTAACATGATTTACTGAACTAATCCAATTCAAACTTCTCGCTCTCAAAAGTCAGAGGGTTCTCTGATTTGTAAACAGACCCAAAATTTACTGGTGATCAGCGCACAAAAAATCACAGCAGAAAGAAGAATGGCTAGAAGATGTTTTATTCAGAAATCAATTAGGACCATGAGAATGATATAAATATATTTCGAGAAGCACACATGGAGGAAACCATCTAGAAACAAAACTGCTTCCTTGCTACTTAATAATTTTATTTTTTAAAAAACACTGGTTTACTTCTTTATGCATTGTTTGCATCTATTTTCTTCTCTAAGAAAACAGAAATTTTTGGAAATTCCTTGGAATGTCTATCATACAGACCACCACATAATGTTAATTCATGGAAATTCCTTGAAATGTCTATCGTACAGACCACCACATAATGTTAATTCAAGCACAGTAATAATTAAAACTTGCCTTCAGCTATTTTAAAAGATCAAAATATCTTCTCACCCATTCAGTGATGCAGTGTCGGTCAGGCATGTCTTAACTGGCCAACAGATTAACTGATTTTATCCCTTGTTTACTTTCCCCTGATGTGCTCAAACCAATACTCGAGGATAAGTGATTATAGAAATCCAAGGCAATGGGAAAAAAGAACGTAAAGGAGACAAACAGGGAACAAAAGCTCCAATTTCACTGTCTACTGACCCTTTCAGCAAAAGCAGTTTACATGCATTTGTTCATTAGATAAATATTTATTGGACAACTAATACATACAAGACAACAGAGAAGAAGTTGGTGCCTTCATGAAACCAACAGACATCCTAATATTCACGTGAGTAAATGTCCGTCAGGTGAGGAGCTAATGAACAAGAGCAGGGCAGCACAGGCGGTGAGGGAAGTTTCTAGAAGGTAAACAGAAGTAAGAATGTGAAGATGGGAAAGCAGCATTCCAGGCAGAGGGGTAACAAGCACACTGACCTGGAGACAGGAGCGATCCTGGAGCATTCCAGAAGCAGAGGGCTGGGGGGGGGGGGCAGGCCGAGAGCCACATTTTACACAGGATGAAACAAACAGAAGGTGATAATGCCGTATGGTAAGTGGACATGGCTCCACCAAGCGTGAGGGTCCAGACTAGGGGTCAAGACTCTACATTTAGGACATCTTCTCAGGGCATCCCACCTGCCAGGCACACCGAGCCAGGAGCACGGACCCAGGGGTGCGGGACGCGGTCAGACCCAGGACTCAGGGCGCACAGGACAGTGGGACGCTGCTCACTACTATTCTGTTGAAAACCGAGTCTACTACACGCACACACACGGACATATAGACATAGATCCTACAGAGTCATCGAAGTGTGACTAGGGGTCATGTCTGGAGAGGAAGGAGGGTAACAGCAGGGCTACTTTCACTGTTGAGGTACATCTGCAATGGTTTATTTATCACAAGTTTGCACTGGTTTTGTAAGGGGAAACTATAGATAAATATATATACATACACACGCACATTTGAATGGTCTTTCTCTCCTTTAAATTAAATATCCCTTCCACTGTAAATCGCCAGGAACAGACAAAGGAGAAGAATAATTTGAACTGTTTTAGTGGAACAATTCAGTGTGATTTCAATATTCATTCTTTGATGTGAAAAACATAAATCTTTAGGAAAGGACCTTTTTATGGTTTTACTATATTACTTCTCTAGCAGCTGAAGATGTAACTTAAAACATCATTCTTTCCTTCTCATTTAAGCAAAGTTCAAAAGAAACCAAAAGATTTCCTTCTGCAACACGTAACAACTCTTCCCTGTGCTCTGGCTCATCCTTCAGTCCCTAAGACGCATATGCAAACCAGAGGGAAGTCTCATACAGAAAGTTCTGGAAGCAAAGGCACCGAACCCCAGGAGTTAACGTGGAGGAGGGACTGTGCGGAAGAGGTGAAACGACAGGAAGGATTTTCACTTTTTATTTTAAAGGCTCTTGTATAGTTTGAATTTTTACAAATAGCAATATATCACTGGTGCAATTTAAAATACCGAGGCCTATGGAATACATTCTTCTCTGCACCACACTTTTGAAGATATGGCTTCCTCCAAAAAACATTTTAAATTTCTTTAAAAAAAAAAAAGAGATGGAATTTCATCCTAAATATAATGGACTAGGCTTATAATAGAGGAGCTGAAATAATAATTTTTTTCTAAAGAAGCTTATTTTGACTGCTCTGGGGGCAAATGGTTTGGGAGAGTAAAAGCTACGAGCAGAGACAAGATTACCAAAGTTTTTCAAGAAAGAGATGATAACAGGATCAACTATGGAAATGGCAGAGGAAATGAAGAGAACGTCCTCACCTTTGCCACCTCAATATCTAGCACAGGCAGCAGCACGTAGTATGCCCTCAATAAACAGGTCCTCAAGAGAGATGGGAGGGAGGAGGGTGGGAGGGGGTAAGGAGGAGGGATAGGGAGGAGGGGGGAGGGGGAGGGAGAGAAGGCGACAGGCTAACAGAGGGCTGTTGCACACTCTTTTTCCAAACTTGAGTTGGGAGAGTGGAATATTTTTCAGAGATACTATAAAATGTCCATTAGTTAAAGCAGTTTACTAATTCCCTAAGTAGCTAAAGATTTCTATAGCTCCTGTTCCAATGAAATAACTTTGAAAGCCAGTAAGGCAGAAATTATTTTAAAACTTCTTTCTTTCTCTGTTTGACTTTAGTATTAGCCCACAAAGTCACTGAAATTTCTAACATATTAGAAGATGTACCAAAAATATTAAGTCATCTTGAGTTACTCTAAAGGTACCTGAGAAAGGCTGCTTTAACAGTTTAACATTTAATAGTACAGCTTCCCTCTAAAATGAGAAAAACTTGCAACATTAAATTACAAATTTGATTAGCATTCTCGGAGCTTTTCCATCATATTATATTAGATGACTCATTGCTTTATTTCCTTTGGTTCATGTGATTAAAGCATGTATAAGCAGAAATCAATATTTACACAGGGTTTTCAACATGATACACAGAAATTTGAGGATACAACTTCTCAAGGGAAAAAATGTTACAAATGGCATTTAATTTTCCAAGCTAGTTCTTACGATACTTTAGTCCATAATATAAGTGAAATACTGTGCTATACATTACAGCAGGATTCATTTTTATTATATTTTCTTTACAAAACACATTATGATACCATCTGTGATTAAAAATCAGTAATGTCTAGCCACAAGTCTACAGTAAATTAAAGGGTATACAGCATGTGCTGGGATCGGCAACCTACAGCAGAACTGTGCAAAGAAATTTCTGCCACAAAGGAGTGATCTACATCTGGGCTCTTGGGTAAGGAGCCACTGGCCAGGACAGGTGGACACAGAGCATTTGAAATGCAGCTGGTGCAACTGAGAAATAAATGTTTAATTTCATCTCATTTTAATTAAATTTAAATAGCCACATGTGGTTAATGGCTGCCTCATTGTATCCGACAGCTCTAAATACAAATTGCAACAGATTTGGGGAATATCATTTCAGAGGTATTAAAGAACAGGAAAGCAAAGTAAAAAGATGCAACCATCATGCCAAAGCAAATTTTCATATAAGAGAAATATAAAACTCATAAGAATCAAGATTTACTCCCAGGGGTGTAGATCTCCCTGGCAACGTGGGACAGAAATCCTGGGATTCACCTGTGATTTCTCAATCAAGGGACTGAGAAAGCATTGCTTGACCAAAGGGGGGAAGAGAGAAATGAGACAAAATAAAGTTCCAGTGGCTGAGAGATTTCAAGCCGAGTCCAGAGGTTATCCTGGAGGTTATTCTTACGTATTATATAGATATCCCTTTTTAGTTTAGGGTGTATTGGAGTGGCTGGAGGCAAGTAACTGAAACTGTTGAGCTGTGTCCAGTAGCCTTGATTCTTGAAGATGATTTTATACGATATAGATTTTACAATGTGACCATGTGATTGTGAAAACCTTGTGTCTAATGCTCCTTTTATCCACAGTATGGACAGAAGAGTAAAAAAAATAAAGATAAAAAGTAAATAAATAAATAATGGGGGAGATAAAGGATAAAAAAAAATTGGGTAGACTGAAATACTGGTGGGTCAATGAGAGGAAAGGGTAGGAGGCATGGGATGTATGAGTATTTTCTTTTTTATTTCTTTTTCTGGAGTGATGCAAATGTTCTAAAAATGATTGTGGTGATGAACACACAACTATGTGATGATGCTGTGAGCTGCTGGTTACACATCATGTATGGACTGTATGTGTATAAAGATTTCTCAATAAAATATTTTTAAAAAAGAATGCAGGTTCTGCTCGTATGGAAAACTTCAAGTTGGGCCCTTACACGGTGGGTTAATTATCTAAGAGCATGAAGAAGCAAGAGTGGCAGGACTAAATCTAGACTCCAATACCAGGAATTACTCAGCGTGAGAAAAGTCAGCATGCGCCAACAACAGAGCAGATCAAGTATGCTTTATTTGGAGCAAGCAATTCTGTATAGCTTGCTATTACGGTCAAAAATCATTTTCCAAGTTTGGATTACATTCCAATTTTATGGATGAGAAATTAAGCAGCACAGAAAAAGTTATACTGCAATTCAGAGATGCTGTTACACCAATCTTACATTTAGTTGCCAACACGTTTTCTCCCTACATGTGAACAGAGTGAGACAAACTCAAGATTAAATTACTGAAACTGAATAATGAGTTCATGGCAATGAACATATATTACAAACTGTCCTCTACCAAAAAGGCTTCTACCTTAAGGGAATGAGTTAAGAGTCTTAAGTCAGAATATAAACAATCATCAAAATCTGTATATTATAATTCTAAATTTTAGCCAGTTTTTCTTGGGGGGTAGGATGAGGTGGATGCTTTCAAAGAATGCTAGACACCCTAAGTACAAAGAGAATACAAACGCCCCAGGAAAAAGACTTAGTTTACTTATTTAAACTATCTTTAATAAAACGTAAACTCTAAACCATCTCCAATTACAGGGCTGGGGAGTAGGTGGCATAGAGAAGGAAAGACGAAGGGATGAGAGTAACAGACACTTTTCTTAAAGCCAGCTAAACCATCAGCTGCTTTGGAAAAGTCAATTTAATACTAGAGACATAGACAATGGGGATCTCAACTCTTAAATTAGTTTACATGTCAATGTGAAGCACTGACAGGAGAAATCTATTCTGTGAAATAAATGAAATACTATGGCTGTTTCTTTTTAAAGAGGTAAATCGTATTTCTTTAATCTAGGAATTCACAGGTGAATTCTGAAGCCAAGGACAAATACATTCTTTCTAAGTATGTACATTCCAGACTCTTTCTGAGCAACTGGGGCCCGTCTCCCCCAGCGCTGGCTGAGAGCAGGCAGACT
>PVIY010019990.1:0-44844 GCA_004026745.1 Myrmecophaga tridactyla
TTAGATTTAGCATCACTAATTGCAGAAGACACTCCCCTTTGGCTGATTACAAATGGAATCAGCTGTGGATGCAGCTGATGTGATCATGACCTAATCCTATGAAATGTCCTCATTGCAACAGACAGACCAGCGCTTGCCCAATCAGATAAACAGGTACCACAACTTGGCCAAGTTGACACGTGTCCCTAACCATGACAGCTGCAATCAACTAACTGATGATTTAGTACACCAGCCTTCTGGTTTATCTACCAGCCATGAAATGTCCTTGCAATAATGGTTAGGCCAGTGCTTGCCTGACCAGAGAACAAGGCACCATCACCTGGCCAAGTTGACACCAGAACCTAACCATCACATTATCAAGAACCAATTTAACCCTGGTTTCACTGCTGACCAAGTGGTAAGCTTGAGCACATTAACCACTGGATTCTGTTTCCACAGCTGTAAAACAGGAAGACTAATATCCACCCCATAGATTTGTGCTGGGAAATTAATTACATGTCACGTATGTGAAGTATGACACATACTGTAGATACTACTCAATAAACATTATTTGCCTTCTCCCTTTATCTTTTTTTCTTAAATGAAATATGTAGTTTTCAACCTGGAAGAGTATGCTTCTTTCCCTGGGATCTACGAAAATGCAGGGGATGCCTGAGGCACTAATCCCACCATTGCATGTTTGTCCTGTGAGATTCACTCCTTAGGAGAAGCCAGTTGAGAAAATTTCACTTCTTTTAATGACCTCTTCATTCACAGCCTGAGCCAGCTGAAGAAGTCAATATCGATTACCTGAGCATCTAAAAGGTCTGTATCAAAGAAGTCAAGGGATTTAGGTTTGAACTCATTTCATCACCCTAATCACATCATTACAAATGTTTTCTTTAACTATTTTCAGTTCAATAAAACAAGTTGCATAAGGGATCATGTGACATCTATAAGTGATAAAGAATTTCCAGTCTTGTCTATAGGTGATTTGTTTAAAGTAGAATTCATTCTTCTTTTAGGGTGGAGAGGAAAGTTGGGAGGAGTTACAATGGAGTGGCAAGGAAAATTTGTTAGAAATGTTAGTCAAGAAATGCTCAGAAACCTGAGGCCAATTAAGATGGAACAAAGATAGACATAACCAAGTTAAGCTAGAGAATCCTTAACTAAGCTATGGAAAGCCAAGGATTTTAAAGTTCCAAGTATAACAAGACTTCTGTCAAATTCCTTTTATAGAAGGGGCAGGAGAACTTTCTAGTAGCTGTAGGGAGGGACAGACATGAATAAAATTCTAGATGAAACTTTAACGTAACTGAAGCAAAGAAAGATTGACAGGGTTTTGTGTGATACTTTTGTGTTTTTATATTGGGCTATCTTTTGTGATGAAGGAAGTTGCATTGAGTATTGCCCCTTAAAAAGGACATAAATATATCATTTATTCACAATTATGTTTAAGTTTGAGAAGTTATAAACAATTACATTTCAGAATGACAATAGTCCCTAATTGATTTGAACTATCTCACAAAATCTGCATCCTCAGAATTTCAAGTGCCAAGACAACTCTGATATGGCTAAAGCTATTCCTATGTTAAAATTTGACTTGGCAGGGCTTGGTAGCATGCTTATGTTTTTTTTGTTTGTTTACAAAAAACATTAGCAATAACAATAATGAGAATAAAATAACCTCCGCAAACATTATTTGGTCATCAGCTTTTACAGCTGCTGCCCTCTCCATGTCCTTATGTCCATCCGTCTTCATCCACACAACCTTTGACTTATTTCAGATCCTCAACCTCTATGGCCTGGACTGTTGCAAAATCCTGCTATGGAATTTCCCTGCCTCCACAGCCAGAGCTGTCTAAAGAGTAATCTATTTTCTTTAAAACTCATCCTCAGCTTATACCCCATCAATGGCTACACATTGCCTGAAGAATTAAACCCAAGCTCTTTAATGTGTGATGGGGCCCTTCACTACATAGCTCTGTTTGCCTGCTACTCTTCCAGAAACACCTATGTCCCACACTGAATTATACCCTGTGCTGGTTTAAAGCTGTTATGTACGCCAGAAAAGATCATGGTCTTTTAATCCATTCCTGTGGGGGGCAGTCTTATTGAAGGTAGGACATTTCAATTGAGATGTGAACCAACCCATTCAAAGCGGGTCTTAATCCTTTACTGGAGTCCTTTATGAGAATGAAAGCATGAAAAGCCCAGAGAGCTCAGAGAGAAACACTTAGAGAGAGCATAGAGAGAGAAAAGTCTTGGGGGAAGCCAGCAAGGACCCACAGAAATGCCAGAACCTGAAAGCAACAAAACCCAGAAGAGAAGGATCAGCAGAGGTTGCCTATGTGCCTTTCCATGTGACAGAGGAACCCCAGATGCCATCAGCCTCTCTTCAGAGAAGGTATCATCCTATTGATGCATTAATGGGACATTTCCATGGCCTTAGAACTGTAAATTTGTAAACCAATAAATCCCCATTGTAAAAGCCATTTCTGGCATATTGCATTTTGGCAGCTATAGCAAATAGAAGCATGCCCACATGCTTCTCTACCTCAATCAGCTTTTCATAGCATCAATTACAGCTATAACTGGTGCTCTCCCTAGGAGAAGTTCTAAGACATGACAACTTTTAATTGCCAAGTGATGTTTTAGCACCCTGTATATATTGGCACCCTTGAAAGCTGCCCATCTGTTCAATACCCTTTGCTACAATGACAAATTCCTGCTCATTCCTCAAGATTCAATTAGCATGTCACTTCTGTGAAGACTTCCCTATCTAACCCCCAACTTACCAGTATAACTAATCAGTTTAATAGACAATTTAAAATTATGTGTTATATGTCAGTGCTTTTCAATTTTGATCCTAAGAGCTTTACAAGAATTACCTCACTTTTTCCTTACAATTACAATTCTTGAAGTTTTTATGGACAGGAAAACTGTTGGCGAGTTAGTAAGTGATAGAACTAGAATACAAGGCATGGCAAACTGGCTCCCTAGTCTTACTTTTAGCCCATTTCCTAATCTCTATGCTTAGGTATTTCTCTGCTTTTCTGCCAGAGCCTCTTGGGATTGCTTGTGTTACAGCAGGCATCTAATAATCTACAGGCATGCCTTGGAGATACTACAAGTTTGATTCCAGACCACCGCAATAAAGTTAATATCTCAATCGGGCAAGTTATACAAATTTTCTTGTTTCCCACTGCATATAAAAGTTATGTTTACACTATTCTGTGGTCTATTAAAAGTTCAATAGCATTGTCTAAAAAACAATGTATATACCTTAATTTAGTAAAACTTTATTGCTAAAAAATGCTAACCATCATCTGAGCCTTCAGCAAGAAATCTTTTTGCTGCTGGAGGGTCTTGCCTCACTGTTGATGGCTGCTGAATGATCAGGGTGGTGGTTGCTGAAAGCTGGGTGACTGTGGCAATTTCTTAAAGTAAGACAACAATGAAATTTGCCATATAGACACTCTTCCTTTCATGAAAGATTTATCTTTAGCATGCAATTCTCTTTGATAGTGTTTTAACCACAGCAGAACTTCTTTCAAAATTGGAGCCAATCCTCTTAAACCCTGCCACTGTTTTATCAACTAAATTGATGCATTATTCTAAATCCTTTGTCGTCATTTCAACAATTTTCACAGCATCTTCACCACGAATAGATTCTATCTCAAGAAACTACTTTATTTGTCGTAGGAAGCAACACCTCATCCACTAAAATTTTATCATGTGATTGCAACAATTCAGTCACATCCTCAGGCTCCACTTCTAACTCTAGTTCTCTTGCTATTTCCATCACATCTTCAGTGACTTCCTCCAGTGAATTCTTGAACCCCTCAAAGTCATCCACAAGGGTTGGAATCAATTTCTTCCAAACCTCTGTTAATGTTGATATTTTGACCTCCCCCGGTGAATCATGAATGTTTTTAATGACATCTAGAATGATGGATCCTTACCAGAAGATTTTCAATTTACTTTGCCCAGAGCCATCAGAGGAATCATTATCTATGGCAGCCTTATATGGCCTTAGGACAACTCTTCCTTTCACTTGAACACTTAGAGGGCACTGTATGGTTATGAATTGAATTAATTTCAATATTGTTGTTCCTCAGGGACTAGGGAGGCCCAAGGAGTAGGAAAGCAATGGGAAACACATGTAACATTTATCAATTAAATTTGCCTCCTTGTATTGGTGTGGTCTGTAGTGCCCCGATAAAATTACAATAATATTATCAAAGATGACTGATTATAGATTACCATAACAGATATAATAATAATGAAAAAGTTTGAAGTATTGTAAAAATTACCAAACCATGACACAGAGACAAGAAGGGAGCACATGAAAGAGGCACACTACTCCACTGTTGGTTGGGAATGTAAAATGGTACAACTGCTATGGAAGGCAGATTGGCGTTTACTCAGGAAGCTAAGTATAGAATTGCCATACGATCCAGCAATACCATTGCTAGGTATCTATTCAGATGGCATGGGGGCAAGACCACAAAAGGGCATTTGCACACCAATGTTTATAGCAGCATTATTTACAATTGCCAAGAGATGGAAACAGCCCAAATGTCCATGAACAGATGAGTGGCTAAACAAGCTGTGGTATATACATACAATGGAATATTATGCAGCTGTAAGACAGGATAAAGTCATGAAGCATGGAACAATGTGGATGGACTTTGAAGACGTTATGCTGAGTGAAATTAGCCAGAAACAAAAGGACAAATACTGTACGGTCTCACCGATATGAACTAACATTGAGTGAACTTGGAGAATTTCAGTTAAGAACACAGGTTATCAGGAGATAGAAATAGGGCAGAGATTGGGTAATTGGAGCTGAAGGGATACAGATTGTGCAACAGGACTGATTGTAAAAATTCAGAAATGGACAGCACAATACTACCTGATTATAGTACAATGATGTAAGTATACTGAATGAAGCTGAATATGAGAATGATAGAGAGAGAAGGGCTGGGAGTACATATGAAACCAGAGGGAAAGATAGATGATAAAGACTGAGATGGTATAATCTAGGAATGCCCAGGGTGTACAATGATAGTGACTAAATATACAAATTAAAAAAAATGTTTTTGCATGGGGAAGAACAAAGGAATGTCGATATTGCAGGGTGTTGAAAATAGATGGTCATTCATATTTTAAAACTTCAACTTCTGTGTGAGACTAAAGCAAGAAATGTTTATTTGGTACAAAATTTATGTTTTGACTATTTCCTAATTTGACTATTTCCTAATGAACACCATAAGTACATGGAACCTTGAATAGGGCATAAAGTTTTGTTGGTTTGATCAGGTTAGTGTGATGCCCCAATAAATGCCAGAGGATTTGAACAGTGAATAAAGAAATATTTACAAAGTCCCCTTGGGGGAATGGGGAGAAAGGAGGAAAAAATTCAACTTCCCCATTTGGAAAATTCCTGATATTCTCACAAGCAGTGGGGACGACCAAATCAATAGCCAAGCCCTCAGTCTTGGGGTTTGCCCCTATGAAACTTATCCCCACAAAGGATAGGCTAAGCCTACTTTAAATTAGGCCTTAGAGTCACCCCCAGAGAACCTCTTTTGAATCGCTCAAATGTGGCCTCTCTCTCTCTCTCTCAGCTGACACGGCAAGTAAACTCACTGTCTTACCCCCTCTACATAGGACATGAGTCCCATTGGTGTAAACCTCCCTGGCAATATGGGACAGAAATCCTGAAATGAGCTGGGACTTGGTATTAAGGGATTGAGAAAACCTTCTCGACCAAAAGGGGAAAGAGAGAAATGAGACAAAGTAAAATGTCTCAGTGGCTGAGAAATTTCAAACAGTCAAGAGGCTATCCTGGAGGTTATTCTTACACATTATACAGATATTCCCTTTTAAGTTTATGGTATATAGAGTGGCTAGAGGGAAGTACCTAAAACTGTAGAGCTGCATTCCAGTAGCCATGTTTCTTGAAGATGATATTGTAAGCCACTGATTGTAACCATGCCAAGAATGTCTGTATGTTTGTTTATTGTTTACAATAAAAATACCTTTTAGAAAAGTGAGCACATGCTGTTGGAAAATTGGTGCTGATAGACTTCTGCAAACCAGGGTTTAGAAGTTGAGGTTTTTTTTTTTTTTTTTTTTTACAAACTTTCAATTTGTAAAAAGTTCAGTGTCCACAAAGCACAATCAAACAAAATGCAATGAAAAGAGATATGCCTGTATTAAATATTTACTTTCATGTTGGTTTTCCGTCTAGATTTTGATATCCCTAAAAGTAGGGCTCTTACTCATTGTTTCATCACCAGGAATTTGCTTGGTCTCAGTATTTAATAGGCATTCTCTAAATATTTGTTGGATGATTATAAATCAGTTACAGTTATCATAAGTGAAGCCTGTGTTCAGATTGCTATGTCAAGAATGCAAGGGACAATTCCCTATATAAAGTAAGAGTTGCATTTCACAATTTCACATGAGGAATTGAGAAAGAAAAGAGTAATTGGTCATTTATATGCTCAAAACTGAAGCAAATGGCTAAATTATACCTGCTAATTTTAAATTTGATAACCATGTTGCATGTGCAATAATAGGATATTTTAAAAAATAACTTTTATAACATATTCTATAAGAGCATAATAATAAAAATATTTTCTGTGTCAATGATATAACGTAAAAAAGCTGAAGGTAATTTTCTGATAATCCCTTCTAAAAGAATTATTACAACAGAAGAATAATTAAGACCAACCAGGGAGATAAAAAAAAACCTAACTCAAGATGTGAAGAAATGTCAGAGGGTGTGAAACAATTGTTTTAATTTTTTCTCATTTGTAAATTCATTTTATGCCTTCAAGAGCAATATAAATTATTTACCAAAATTAGCTGCAATCATTTACAGGGACAACTACAAACAGATTCACACATGAACCTGTATAGTTGCTTTATTTGCATGTAAATTGTGCTAATGTCTAATTAGAAAGGTAACTGCAGAAGTAAACAATGCTTAATGCTGTAAAAAGAAAAGTCTCCACTCCCTCCCTTCTGGTTTAAGGAAGAGGTAAAGAGAAAGAGAGTAAAAGAGCCAGTGGCACAAGGGAAAAAACACAGTCTCATGGGAAAACATTTTTAGAAACCATATTTCAATGTAGGATTATATATGACTTTTATCCAGTTCTTAATTCTCTGCAGGAATAGTCATTCAGGTTCATGAATATACTAGAAATTTTATTTTAGAACTGAAATGCATGCACTCAGTGAGAAGTCTGACCCCTGTCACACAGGCACTTATTTTATGAGATTGAGCTCTTCCTTTCCCTCTGCCTAAGTTGTTGGTTCCATGTCTTTAGTCATGGTCTCAGTTCATGATTCCCTTAGACAAGGACGAGAACAAGGACAAGTCCAACTTGTTCGCGTGCTCATAAGGTACCATGAAGTGTTTTATATTAACCAGCTGAGCCCTCCAAGCTGTTATTTGCTTATTTGTTTTTCCTTTTCTGTTTACAACTGACCCTTCCCCCCTTTTTCAACCTAGGAAAGGCAGAAAACAGTACCTTGCCTGAGCCTGCATATCATATGCATTCTTTATCTAATTATCACTGTGGATCTAAAGGCAAAGAACAGCTCTGAATTTTGAGTTGTCCACACGGTGTTGGAGGCAGATCTATGATGAGAGAAGGCTCCTTTCTGAAATGAAAATGCCATTCAGTGGCAATGTTTCATGGTGTCATCTATAAATGATACTAGGAAACGGGCCCGACTCTGTTGTGGAAATCTGTTATAACAGCAATTGCCTTGCTTGTTTTTCAGCAAGTCAATGAAGATGGCATTAAGAGATTATTAAGAATATTCAGTGCACTTTTGCAGATCAGAATCTGAAGGTGTTCAATGTGTTCATGGCAAAGGGTAACTTCCAATCTCAGTGAAAATATAGAGACCTAGTCTGTTATCCTCCATCCTATCTAACTGTGACCAGCATATGCCTAGCACGCTCAGGAACTTGATGAAGACTGTGAAAAATGAGTCAATAATGAGTATACATACACACACACATACTCATATACCTGCATAATTTATGCTGGTGATCTGGAGAAAACCTTTTTTTATTGTTAAACTCTTCCTGGTGAATGTCAATGTCAATTTAACCTCAAGTTCATCAGGCCACATGCATACGAGAATGGTAGACATTCCAAGGAGCAGCTGTTAAAAGCCAAGTCAATTTATAAGCATCGCCATGCTCACGTCTTTAACTTTGCCTCTAGCTGTAGGCTAGACTGCTTTTCAATCAGTTCGAGTTCAGCTGTCTGTTTTATTACACCCAGGCCAGTAACACTTTGGGGATTTTTAGTCCCTTCAATGACAAATGTATATTCAACCACTTCTGTGAATAGCAGCCCACAATGCAGGTCACCAAAGGACAAGAAACTGAGTAGGGATGTCAGAGAAATGTTCAGAAAAATATCTCCATAAGTGTCTGCAATTGTCTCTACCTTCAATCTTTTCAATCTTCGAGACACATGTAAAGTTGTTTCTTTAAGCTTAATTAAAAAAAGAAGAAAAACTGTCTCTGTAGAAGAAATATCTAGATTGCCTATGACATTTCTAGCAAAAGTTTATACAAATTTAGCTCATTCACATGATAGACAAAGACAAGGTTTTTATACTACCTAATATAGTGGTTTGCTGGGTGTGATATTTTTAATATCAATCTAGTCTCTCCACAGAGACATTTATGTTTTGAGACTTTTGTTTCACAATGCTGAAAAAAAGTCCTTAAACCTTCCAATGTATCAACTATCCTCACTGAGACACTGACAGAAATTCACTTCCATTATGGTGAATACCAACATTAGGCAACACAAAGAAGAGAAAAAGAAACACCTTTCCAGGATCGGTGTTACGTGCTGATTCAGCGAGGTCATGAAAGACGCCCTAATATATTTCCACTCTTGCCTGAGCCTGTTGTTAACATCCAACCTACAATGATGCACCCAAATTATCTTCGTAAAGTTCTTCTATTTCATAAAACAGGCAAGAAATTTTCAAGTCTCATCAATCAACTGAAAATTCTCTTTCTGCTGACCCTAGATCTGGCTCCATCTGTTGTAAAATTCCAATTAATTTGTGCAAGATGCAAATTTTATTTAACTGAAAGAAAGTCTGTGAAATTTTAATTGTTGGACTTCACTTGTGGTCCCTCTACTGCAGAATTCACCCTCAAACACATCTTGTGAGATAGTTATTGCAACAATAACTTCTGACACGATTTTCTCAATTCTTATGCCTACAATATCAATATTAAGAGCGAATCTCTCAACCGAGTGTCAAGTGAATAAACGCTTATTTTATTAGAAAAGTTGTAGGTTTACAGAAAACTCATGCAGAAAACAGAATTAACACAACCCCCCGCCACACACACATACATGGAGTTTTCCCTATTAATAACCCTTTGCATTAGTGTGGTGCCTTTGTTACAAATAATGAAACAATATTATTATAATCATACTATGAATTATATTCCATAGTTTCATTGTGGCTCACTGTCTGTGTTGCACAGTCCTATGTATTTTTTTAAAAAATTTATCCTATTAACATACATACAACTTAAAATTTCCCCTTTTAACCACATTCAAAATATGTAATTTGGTGGTGTTGATTATATGGACAATGTTCTGCTACTATCACCACCAGCCACTACCAAAATGTTTTCATCATGACAAACAAAAAGTTCTGTACAAATTAAGCAATAACACTCCATTCCGTTTCCCCACCCTGACCTCTGATAACCTGTATTCTAATATCTGACTTTATGAATTTGCTAATTCTATTTCATATCAATGAGATTATACAGTATTTGTCCTTTTGTGCCTGGATTGTTTCACACATGATGTTTTCAAGATTCATCCATGCTGCCAGAGGTATGAGAACTCCATTCCTTTTTACAGCTGAACAATTTTCCTTCTGTACATGGATGCCACATTTTGTCTATCCATTCATGGTTGATGGATGCTTGGGTGGCTTTCATCTTTTGGCTAATGTAAATGATGTCTCTGTGAACACCGGTGTGCAAATACGTTCAAATCCCTGCTCTCAATTTTTGGGGGTATATACTTAGAAATGGGAGTGCCAGATCATATGGCAATTCTAGACTTACTTTCAGATGAACTGGCAAACTATTTTCCACAGCATGTTGCATTCTCACCACAAAGAAAGAGTTTTCCTATTTCTCACATCTTTTTTCCATTTTCCACATTTCAGTTATTGTAGGCCTCATCTCCAGTATTTCCTTTTGATTCCTTTTAAAAATTTCTATCTCTTTGTACACATTCTCATATTGTTCATTCATTGTTTCCTGATATCCCTTACTTCTTTCTTTGTGTTTTCCTTTATCTCCTTTGGCATAACAAGGATCTTTTTTTTTTAAGTCTTTGTCAGGTACGTCCAAAGTTTGGTCTTCTTTGTTGATGGATTTTTATTTTGTTCTTTTGGATGGTCCATGATTTACTATTTCTTTGTCTTCAAAATCCTTTGTTGTACACTGTACATTTTAATACTTTAATGTGTTTACTCTAGATTTAGTCCTTGAGCTATCTGTTCCATAAGTTTGTACCCAGCGATCATATGACAGAGATTTAAGTGCCAGAAGCTAACGAAAACAAACGCACCAATGGAGGGCATAAAAATCACTTTTCACAGTCTGCAGATTGGCTCTGTGTTGGTAGGTGCTGTCCTTCAGAGTTCAGCACTACTATCAGAAAGATGAGCAGGGTCCTCCCTGTTTTTTCCTGAGTCTGAGCCTTGATCTGGGCTTATCCTTGCTCTTACCCTTAAGAATTCCCCCACTTACAGTAATATGAATGCTCCTTCTACTCTCTTTGAAATAGACCTTTTACCCCTCTTGGGTGCTCTGTTGCATGATTTTAGAAAGGTAAACCTTTGACCCAGGCCACTTTGGGGCAAATTTTTCTTATACTGCTTTTAATTTTTTTCCCTATACTGCTTTAGCTGTCCACTTCTGACTGCAAGGCAAGCTCTGGGAGGATGAGTCTAAGATGAGTTTCCTGGTTCTGTTTTTAGGCTGCCACCCCACTGCCTGGCACTGATATACAAGCACCAGAGTGTGTGCAGAGGGGCTACTCTGCTCCCTCAGGCACAGGCCCAGAGACCCACAATGGAGCATAGGCTGGGTCCATACCATGTCAGGAAGAGGGTGGGGCAGGGGCTTCAAGGGTGATATGAACTTCTCCTATCATTTTTTTTTTTTTATTTTGTTTTTTTGGCATGGCAGGCTCCAGAAGTCAAACCTGGGTCTCCAGCATGGCAGGCAAGAATTCTGCCCCTGAGCCACTGTCGCACTGTCTCTGACCCTGAGCCTGCTATCATTTTTAAAGCTGTGTTTTCTTGATTTCTAGTTTTTGCTAGTTGTTCAAAGATTCTATGGGTAACAGAACCCTAGAGCATCTTGTGCCACCATCTTGGTCTACTAAAAGTACAACAAATGTGTTTTTAGTGTCTGAAGTCTTTTTTTCTTTCTAACTAGTTTTTTATATGCGTAGTTTTCCCTACTGTAGCCTATTTCTTGTCCCCAGGAAACAAAGCATGGTATTTTAAATATTAAGGTTTACCTAAAGGACCATTAAGCAAAAAACATATAGCCAGACTTGTTTTAACCAAACTTGGGCAAGAATCAGCCTCCTCAGAGAACAACCAAAGACTGTTTGATTTCCTAATGTAAAATTCACAATGGACAGTAAGATTATATCCAAATCAACACTCATTTAATAACACATTTGTTCCCAGTAATAAACATTAAAAGGAGGCACTGATTGCTAATGCATCAGAATCCAAAATGAGTATATATATCTGGAAGTGTTATTAATATGTATATCATGTGTTTTATTCAGCATTTCCCTTTCATGTTCTTTTTGCCAGAAACCTGGTAACACTTCAAATAATTAGAGACAGAAAAAATTATCTATAGAGGATATCCTTCAATAATATTTTTATTTGAATGTACATGCGATTCTGTGACATGGTTTTCTCTTTCAAGCTCTGCAGTAACATGTTCCTCAAAGCACATATTATTGGAATCTAGGTTTTCATGTGTTGCTATATTGTTAAAAACAGCTTTTTTTGCTGTAAATTCAGTTAATTAAAAAACAAAAAACAAAACTGGAGTACTGCCTTAAAAGCATGATCGTACCTCTGAAAGCTTTTCCAAATCCAATTTCCAAACCCAGAGTGGGCAGGATACAAAAACTTGTGAATTCTACAAATAAGGCATACTACAGGCTAAATTATAGTAGACTGTGACTTATTTGTCTTGTATAGCCCCTCACCAGGTTTTCCCCAAATCATCATCTTATTCCTTAGAAAACCCTTGCCTCTTCCAGCCATTTCTTGTCATTGAAAAAATTATCTAATAAATTATTTTATGCCACGTATTAATGATTAATATGTCACAACTGTCAATAATGCTTACTATCATCCATTCATTCCTTCAATGAACATTACTGTAGTACCTACTTAATATCAGGAATTGTGCTAGTCACAGAAGACACAGCCGTGAAGTCAAGATACATAGAGTTAACTTTGTATTGAAGCTGTGGTTATACTCCCTTTTTCATTTCTAATATTTTGGGGGTTTGTTTTTGCCTTTTCTCTTCTTTCCCTTGATTATCCTTATCAGGCTTTTTCTATTTTGTTAGTCTTTGGAAGAAACTGTTTTTGCTTGTGTTAATGCTATCCACTGGTATTTGTTGTCTATTTTATTAAATTTTGAACTTCACTTTATCATTTTCTTCCCTCTATTTGTGTTCCATTTACCATGCTGCTCCTTTTTCTGACTTCTTGGGCTGGCTACTTAGTCTTTAATTTTTAATCTTTCTAATATCCATACTTGAAAGTTTTATTTACTTTGAAGAACCAATTTACTTGCTTTCCAAGTTCTGATATATAACATTTTCATTAACTTTTTCATTCTATGAGCTATTTGGAAGAGCATGTTTGATTAATGTTGATTTTGATTTCTAATTATTGGTCAGAGAGTATGTTCTGTATGATATTAATTCTTTGATATTTGATGACACTTTGACATTTGATATTTTGTGGCCTACTAAGTGAGGTTTGTATACATATCTATGTGTGTTTACATAGAAACTCAGCCTGTAATTGCAAGCTAAAAGGTTCTATGTATGTCCATTATATGAACATGTTCTAACTTCTATGGTTTTATTAAGTTTTTGTCTTGCATTTTAAAACATCCCAAATGCATGTTTAAATAGTTCACTATGGTGTGAATTTGCAAATTTTTTCTTGAAATTCTGACAATTTTACTTTATACAATTTGAAGCTATGTAGCCAGCTGCATAAATGCAGAATTGTTACATTTTGCGCAAGAATTATTCCTCTTACCACTATGTAACAATCATCATTACTATTACTGTTTTTCCTTAAAGTCTAGTTATAGCTACACCACCTTTTTTTTTGCTTAGAGTTTTCCTTGTATATACTTTCTAATCTCCTTTTCTCTTATTCTTTGTAATTTCGATTTAGATGTGCTTCTTGCAAACATCACATGTGATGTTTAGAATCTCTGTGCTCTAAGTGGTGACTTCTGTCTATTTAAATGAAAATAAAACCACATTTACTGTGGTTAGAGATAAAATAAGGATATCAGTGGATGAATAGACTATAAATTTTATTTGATGACATAAAAGTACCACAATAAAGGGGAAAAGGGGGAGGGAATGGAGGAAGAAGATGGAAAGTAAAATAAGCTTGCTAATTGTCTTATATTGCCTACAAAAATGACCTAGAAAGATGGTCACCACAGTAGCAATGAGCTCCATTTTGCCCAGATTCTGATCTTTAATATCATTAACAACTAAAAAGAATAAGGAGTCTATGGGGGAATGATTGAGTACAGGTCTGAATGAAGGAGGTATAAGGAAAATAATATTTTTCATGCCAGACAGCAAGTAAAATTTCAAGATTGTCAAGTACACTGAAGCCAACTTGACAAGGCTTTTCAATGGCCAGAATTGTGTCAATTTGAGCATCAACAAAAATAATGAGTGTAGTTGACCAAACCATGTGGTGTCTATGAAAATCCGTATGTCCTTCTTGACACTCAAAAAAGAGAAATTGAAAAAAACCATGACTATCAATCAAAGCCACTACTGAATCAACTCCTTACTTTGACAATTGTTAAATAAAGGGAAGAAATTAAGCATTTACTCTGTCTTTCCTTCAAGAACTTTATTTTAGGATTACTAAATAGTCTCAACTGATGAAGCAAAATGGTCTGCTTTATAGAAGAATGCCAGGTATCATGTATTTATATTCTTTTATCTCAATTCTATATATATGCATTATTTTATTTTATTATTTCATCTTAAAATTTTTATATACACAATATAATGTATAAATAAGTGCAGTAAACTTTAAAGTTAATCAATTTTCTACACTTTTCACAAACAATGCAAGACCCTAGAGAAAGCTTTTATACTAATCTTACTTCTTTCATCTTACATTTAATTGTTGCCCAACATTTTAGTTCAACTGTGTTCATACCCAAATATCAGTTATCATCATCATCATTATATTTATATTACCCATGTTTACATTTTGTTGGCTTTCCATTACTTCTTCTATCCATCCCTTCCTTTTTGATTTCAATTTCTTCCAATACTTTTCCCTGAATAGTTCTTTCAGCATTCTTTCAGAATTGATCATGAGTGATCATGAGAGATCAATTCTTCCAGTCTTTTCCTGTCTGAAAATGTTTTTATCTCAACTTCACAATTAAATCATAGTTTACCCAGGTATAGAAATGTAGGTTGAGGTTATGTCCTAAAGTTCTTTGAAATAGAATTTCTTTGTTTCCTGCTTGTTTTTGTTTCAGCTGGGAAAGGTGCAAACAACCTAATTGTTATTGATTTGTAGGTACTGTTTTTTTCACCTTAGCTTTGGTATTTGGATTTTTTGTCACAAAGTATTTCTAAATATGAAATTTTATTTATCTTGAGAGGAACTCATTGTGCTTATGGAATCTGAAGATTCATGTCTTTCATTAATTTTGAAGATGATTAGTTTGGTGTCTTTGACTATTACCTCTCCCCCATTCTAATAGTTTCTTCTTCTGCAGTTCCTCAATACTCTGTTGAAACTTGTCACTCTGTTCTCCATGTCTCTTACTCACTTTTTCATATATTCCATCTTTTTATCTCTCCCGTGTCTAACTCTGCACAATTCCTTCAAGTATATCTTCTAGTTCACTAACTCTCTTTTCAGCTGAGTTGAACATGTCTACTAGATTTTCCATTTCAAAGACTATATTTTTAATTTTATGAAAGTCTGTTTCATTTTCTAATATGGCCATACTTTACACACTTGTTTAACATACTTGTTTCATATTGTCATCTTATTATTTTACATTCTTAAAGTATAATATTCTTGTTTATTTTATGTGCTTAGGTTTACTCAGAGTGGATTGTTTCTTCTTCAGTTTCAAGGTATTAGATTGAGAGTTCATTATTTAGAGGATGGAGACTTTCTCAATTAGATTTCTTATGGTCTGGGTATAAAAGTATTCCTAAAAAAAAGTATTCCTAGTTATTTTTCCTCTCCCAGAAGTTCCAGGGGTTATCACTAGCTGTATTTGTCAGGATTTTCCAAGGAAACAGAACCAACAGGAGGTAAATATATAAATGTCATGAAATTTATTACAGGAATTGGCTCATGTCACTATGGGGATGGACCAGTCCAAATTTCATAGGGCAGGCTGCAAACTAGGAACTCTAATGAAAATTTCTAACAAATTTCCTAGGAGAAGCTGGCTGGATGAAGTAGAAATGGAAATACTTCTTTATGACTGCTGAAATCATCAGTTCTCCACTTAAGACCTTTCATTGATTGGACTAGACTTTCTCATTGCTGAAGGCAATCTCCTTTGTTGATCATCAGTGTATTCAGCCATGGATGCAATCAACTGACTGATGATTGAACTCCATGCAATATCCTCAAAGTAACAATCAGGCCAGAGCTTGCTTGACCAAACAACTGGATATTCTAACCTAGCCAAGTGAACACATGAACTTAGCCATTACACTAGCATAGGACCATTTTATATTAATCGTTCAGCTTGGTGTTTCTAGATATGTCAGACAATATAAATTCATACCCCAAGTCAGTATGTGGGTGCCTATGCTTACCAATTACTGAGACACACAATCATCTTTGTCATCTTCATGAGCTGGTATGAAGAGCTTTTCTAAGATTATTTCATTGCCCATTTGAAAGTCTTGACTTTGTGCTATAAACTATATCAGCTCAAACTCCACACTGTGATCAGCCCCAACTTCTCTTCCTTCTATATGGGTGCTTTTGTGACTATCAATCATTCCCGGGTTATATGATTTTACTTGATACATTTACAATGGTGGTTTTCATCTCCCTTTTCCTTTTTGGTGCCTATATCATGCTCTTTCTAGTTCAACTCTGTATTTCATAGAATTATTATTTCATTTTATCCTGCATTTCTAGATGCTAGTAGCAGGTGAGTTTTTAGGTGATCTAGTCAGCCATGTGCCAAAAATAGAAGTTCAAATTTTGTTTTTGTTTCTTCTAAACTTATGATATAAATACTATATAAATTTGCCTTTACTTATATTTCAGCAGAACTCAGAATGAGCTTATATATGCTAATAGTTGGGTATTCTTTCATGAATATCTCCCAAAATAGGTTGTGTTCCTCTGAAGTTTCTGGTGTACAATCTTTCAAAATTTGCTGCTTCTATTTCACTAACCTACATTTGATCAATGGATTTATTCTTTTATTAATGCAATTTTATTGAAATATATTATATATTCATTTACCATATAATCATCCAAATTGTTCAGTCAGTGGGTTCACAATATCATCATATAGCTACCTGTGCATTCGTCATCACAATCAATTTTTAAACATATTCATTACTCAAAAAAATAAATAAAGAAGAATAAAAGTGAAAAAAGTATACCCACATCATCCCATAACCCCCACTCCTGCCTGATGTTGTTGTTGTTGTTTTTTGCCTTTTTTCTTACTCATCCATCAACATACTGAATAAATGGAGTGTCAGTCACAAGGTTTTCATAATCACTTGGTCATACCTTAAAAACTCTATAGCTATTCAATCACCTTCAAGAGTCAAGGCTATTGGATTACAGTTCAACAGTTTCAGGTATTTCTCTCTAGCGACTCCAATACACCAAAAACTGAAAGGGAATATCTATATACAGCATAAGAATAACCTCAGGAATGACCTCTCTGCTCTATTTGAAAGCTCTCAGCCTCTGAAATTTTATTTTGTTTCATTTCTCTTCCCTCAAAAGGAAGTGAAGGCCTCTATTTGAAGGAAGGCTTTCTTACTCCCAAGATGCCAGGGCTAGGCTCATCCCCTGGAGTCATGTCCCACTTTGCCAGGGAGATTTACATGCTTGGGAGTCATGTCCCACATAGGGGAGGAGAACAGTGATCTCACCTATGCAGTTGGCTTAGAGAGAGAGGCCACATCTGAGCAACGAAAAAAGTTCTCTGGGGGTGATTCCTAGGGATAATTGTAAGTGGGCTAAGCTTCTCCTTTGCAGGGATAAGTTTCATAAGGGCAAGCCTCAAGATTGAGGGCCTGGCCCACGAAACTGGCAGTCCCCAATGACTGTGAGAATAACAGGTCTTGCCAGGTGGGAAGTTTAGTATTTCCACCCTTTTCCCCAGTCCCTCAAGGGGACTTTACAAATACTTTTTAATATTCTGCCCAGGTTACTCTGTGATGTACTGGGGCATCCATTCAACCTGTACAAACCAACAAGATCTCACTTCCTATTCCATGTGATTATGGGGTTCAAATAAACTGATCATGCAAGTTAGGTAAGATAGTGTGCTGCCCAAAATATAAAATTATACCAAATAAATATCTCTTCCTTTGGTCACACACAGAGGCTGAAGTTTTAAAATACAGTCAATATCATCTTATACCCTTTAATCTGCTTCACCTTAGTCCTACCCGGATCAGCTTCATCCACATCTCTAATTGAAGTCTGATCACTTTTTCAGTGTTTTTAATAACTGCTGTCTGTGTTAATGTTGACTTTCATAGCTGCAGAGCTCTAGCTCTGAGTCAGGTGTCACACAAATACCCAAAGCTCCAGAGAATGACCAGCTTCTATACAAAGAGCTCAGCATCTCAGAATTTAGAAATAGCAGTTACAACTCCAGAATAGACATGACTGCAATGGATTTATTCTTGAGAAAGGAAATTAGGCAAGAGAAGCATTGCCTTCTTTCATTTGAAATTTTCCTGGTTTTCACATTAATTTCTTTTATTGTCAGTTGTATATCTTTGATATTGCTGTCTTTTCTGTTCCTTGGGAATTATATTTAAATTTGTCTCATATTTATCAAATGGCTTCTTCTGTACCTTTATGTTCTATTATTCCTACCCACTGAAACTTGGACCTTCTATACTCCTTTTAAGTTAATAATCCAGAAAGTGCTTTTTCTCTCCCAATTCTACTGCTGTACCTAAATTATCAGGTCTCTCAGCCTTAGTACTCTTCTTAATCTGTTTCTAGCTGACTGGTTATCTCAGACTCAATATTTTTATCTTTTACAGCACATTGTACTTTTTTCATCAAAATCCGTTCAGAATCCTGCTATTTCTTGCCATAGAATAATACATGTGTCTTCCTAGTCCACTTTATAGCATCAATAAATTTTTTTAAGACAAAAAAAATCCCATAATATTTGAGTTCCTGATGTCCTCACTCTCTTCTCTTCAATCTCTGCCTTGTGTGTGGACCAATATATCTTATGTGCATGATTATTACTTTCTAGATTAGATTTCCAGAATGCTGAATTCAAGATTTTCCATCAGTTACAGCTTCCTCCTTTTCCTTTTTGCCCCATGCCCTAAAATTCAAGCTCACGAATGCCCTCAAATAATGGTTAGATTGAAAATGTCAAATATAAAATAGACAAACTATTTATATTTACTATATTTGGAAAGTTGTCCCTGTATAACAGCATCATTCAATGACCAAATGGGAAGAAATAAAATACATATAATCATCTCTTCTTCCCTTATATGCCATACTGTTCTTCCTCAACCCAATCATATGTACAAAATCACTTTTATCTTTGCATGTTATCAAATAAGAATGATCTAGAATAAAAACAACTTCTGTATCCTTAATTTTACCAGGAGGTATGTGTGATAACCTTAACAGGAGGAAATCCAGAGGACAAATCAATTAATACATGTAAATTATAATTATATTTGACCAACATCAATCTACCAAAGGCAGACTACCTGCCCTAGAGGATTCTGTATTCTTTAAATAAGAGGAATATAGGAGGATGAGCAAAATAAATAAATTGCTGCAAATGTGCGTGTGTGTGTGTTTAAGCAAAGAGAAACATGAATGATAATCAGGAACATTTTCAGAAGTTCAAATATGAATATACTTAGAAAGATTTCTTTTCATTCAAGAATCTATAGAACTTCTAAATCTTATATAAATACTTTATGATATCTTATTTTCCCTTTCCATGACATTTTAAAGAAGTAAAGGAAGTTATTGAGCAAATTTCTAAAATGGTTAATTGTCGAAATGAAGCAAAACAGGAGCTATGGTTTTCCTTCCAAAAATTCATTGCTACTGGATTCAGAGAGTTGCCCATACTATGTTGCTCAAGGCCAAAAGATTATTTTTTCTAAAATTAATTTTGTCATGTTTATATTCTTTGATGCTGGGACCTGTAATTCATACTGACACATTTTTAAAAATGTAATTGAAAGTCTATTGTGAACACTGTCTTGATTTCATAGACTATCGATGAGCACATGTTCACAGAACCTAAACATGTCCCAACATTCTGAATCCACAAGATGGCATGAGTGTTCACTTTTACTTCTTAAGTAGTTAACTTTCTAATGATTACTAAATTTTCTTTACTTTTTTTAAGAATGAGATAAAGATTTTTCCTCTTCCAAGACATTTTTCTTCAATATAATTAACAACAATTAATTTTATATCTATGGAGTCAGTAAATAAAATCAAATTACTTGTCTGCACCTTTATTCTCTGCCTCTGTGTTTTGAATGTGGATCATCTTAATCCTCAATCTTCTTCCATGTGTATCTTCTTCTATAAGGCTATGAAGCTGTGCTATTCAAGAGAGTCACCACTGCCACATGTGGCTATTTAAACTTAAATTTCAATTAATTAAATTCAATAAAATTAAAAATGTCATTCCTGAATCATACTAGCCACATTCATTTGCTCAAGACCGCATGAGCTCAGCAACCACCATGTGGCACAGGACAGATACAAAACTTTCCCACCATCACAGAAAGTTTACTGGACAGTGCTGCCTTGGGCATAATGACTCAAAGAACGTATTTCCAGGAACTGATATGTACAAATGATATCCCCATGTTCATGTCTTTCCCTTTGACACTTACATTCTGATATGGAAATAAGGTGAATAGAAAATTGAAATAAAAATGTACACTTTTGCATGCCTTTGTGTACAAGGTGCTCTAGGAACTTAGCTGCATACTTTAGAATATTCCCTTGTGGCCCATAGGTTTAAGGTGCACAGCTTTACACAACAGTGTACATCTTCAGAAAAGCTATTGGCATCTATTATTTTTTAACTCTACTTACATAATTGAAGCTCAGCATTCAGAAACTCTAAAATTAAACAGTAGATTTGGAAAAGAACTCAGAGGTCTGAACCAGCTTCCTTGTGTGTGACTCATTTGGAGAAAGAGACAGAGAAGTCAGGGAAGTCAGATAAGTTACGAAAGGGAAAGTCCCCTGGCCTAGAAGGCAAGGGACAAAATCTATTCTGGGTAATCTGGGTTGAAGTTTTCTGTACCTAAGCTTCATTACATGGCACTGAAATTAAAGATGGGGAAAGGTTATATGAAAGATCACTTTCAGTTCTAATTTTTTTACTTGCATCACATCAGGAGCTAAGAGGGTTGCAAAGTCACAAGGTAAAACATGGTACATCTACCTTGAGTATTAAATTTACTCAAGGATTTGAGTAGGAAGAGTTAAATTAAATAAAATAAGTAATTTGTAAAGATTATCTTTATCTTTAAAACTGCAGATGTGCTACGAAGGAAATAAAACATAAACCTACAAATATTATGCCTGTAGTGAGATGTTTGAGACTGCGCTCTCAAATTGACTTTCATTTATTCTTCCTTCCTTTAGGGACATTTTTAAAACATTTGATAAATCCTTTCATAGACATGAGAAAAAAACCTTCTGACAAGACTGGAGAATCATTCATGACTTGGCAAGTTCTATAAGTCTAGAAATTTAGTTTCATTAAATCCATAATAGGATTAAAGTCAGTTTACAAAAAAATACACAAAGAAATGTATGCTAAATAGTGATGACAGTAACAAATATACCAGAACTCTGTGCTAAGTTCTAATATTTTGCCAAAACATTCACACTTATCATCCTAATACCTAAGTAAAACAGAAAATATAATGAGTAATATCATTCTCATTTTATAGTAACTGAAGAACATAGAGTTTTAAGAGTAAAGTAGATAAACATAGCCAAACTTGGCAAAATCAGAATGAGCTAAGGTAGGTGCTTTTTTCATAAGAAACATTAGGATTATACAATGAACTTTTTTAATAGCAATTTTATAAATGAAAGAAAAATATTCTCCACAAAGCCATTTTCCACATTGACCCTGCATAAGGATCAAAAACATGTTGCTGTAGTTTATATTTGTGAAACCACTTCCATAAGAAGTTAAACTAGAATATTCTAGGCATGCGGCATTTGGCTGACCTAACTTGATGCAGATTTAGAATCTGGAGAATATGGCTATAACGATATCTTCTCTGTTGCCCTATCAGATATCAGCTGTGTCAACCACACTTTTAACATGTCCATTGTATAGAAAGCAGATCAAGAAGAATGCCTCTTGAATGACCTGAATTATAAGCTAAGAACAGAACTGTAAGAGTTGCAAAAGTCTTAAATCTATATCTTCAATTAATTTGAAATGGTGCAATAATAGTGCATAGTCAAACAGAAGTGCCTACAACCTAAGTTAATAGTTATAATTGAGTTGGTCACAGCAGCAGAGTATTGTCAAAGGAACATATCTTGGGTCTCCCAATCCTGCCTTTACCTCTATCAAGTTGTGGGATGTGGGGAAATACATAATTACTCTAAACTCATTTTCCTCATTTGTGAACCAGGGATAATAATATCTGCCACACACTGTTAGTGTGAAGAGCAAATGAAAAGATGTATGTAAAGTATCTAGCACATAATATGCTATCAACAAATGTTAGCTTCTTTTCCCTTAATCCCCAAATCCATTTCTCATGAAAGTTAATATATTGAGAGATCAAGACCTGAATCTTTAATGAAGAGTTTGACATAAAGTTTCAGGATTTATTCAGCAGCTGCTCTAATTTTTAAGATAATTCTTTATATAAGTAGACAACACCGGGCAGTCAACCTGAAATTACCCTACCTGAAGATGGGGTCTACTACTTAAAATAAGATTTGAATAATGCTTCCTGGAAAAGACATTCTCCAGTCTTTAATTTTAATATAAGATGTTAAATCAAAAGTGCTATCATGTGCAAACACTTCTAGAATTTAAAACAGCTAGGTCTGAGAATCTATACTCATAAGCCCAGATGGTCAGAGAAAAGGACTCAGATCCACATCTCTGGTAGTTCACTAGGCCATTCTATTTAATAAATTGTCTATTTTTAATAGAGCAGCCAGAGTTATCTTCCTAAAACATGAGTTAAATCGGGCCATGTCTTCAATCAAAACCTTCCAATGGCTTCCTACGAGACATTTGTTAAGTTTCAGAGGGTACAGAATCTTTGTCCATCTTGTTCACTACTATAAATCCAGTATGATAGGTCAGTGCCTGACAGATGAAGTCTCAATGACAACTGAAAAAATAAATAATGATGAAGGAGTAAATACAGCAATCAAATTGAAAGAATTTGAATCTAATACCTCCTGGGTTCCCCTTAAATGTTGCCCTATTGAATGTAAAATGGTGTGGCTGCTGTTTCACAGTTTGGCAGTGCCTCAGAAAGTTAAGTATGGAATTACCCTATGTTCTAGCAATCCCACTTCTAAGTATATACTCCAAAGAATTGAAAGCAGGGACTAGAACAGATATCTGTATACCAATATTCATAGTGGCATTGTTCATATGAATAATAGTGAAGGTTGGAAGCAACCTAAGCATCTATCAACCAACGATTGGATAAACAAAATGTGGTATATACATTCAATGGTATAGTCAGTCTTAAAAAGAACTGAAGTTCTGGTTCATGTGAAAACATGGATGAACTCTGAAAACATCATGTTGAGTGAAATAAACCAGACACAAAAGGTGAAATATTGTATAATCTCACTGACATCAAATAATCAAACTAAGCAAACTCCTAGAGTCAGTATTGAGACCATAACCTACCTTGGGCAGGGTTGGGGTAAGGCATAGGGAGTTAACACTTAAAATGCACAGAGTTTCTGTTTTGGATTATGGAACAGTTTTGGTAATGGATACTGGTGAGGGTAGCACAATATTGTGAACTTAATTAACAGCACTGAATTATATATTTGAATGTGGTTAAAAGGGGAAATTTTAGATTGTATATATCTTACTAGAATAAAAATTAAAAATTAAAGACATAGGACTGTACCACACAGTGAACCCTAATGTAAACCATGGGCTATAGTTAATAGTACAATTATGAAAATGGTCTTTCATTATTAGCAACAAATTATTACACTAATGCAAGGTGTTAATAATAGGGTGGTATATGGGAACTCTGAATGTTACATGCATGATTTTTCTGGAAACTTACAACTTCTCTAATAAAAAATAAATAAATAAATAATACTCCCCTACTTAATTTTCCAGACCTTTCTTGACTTTTAAACAAGGTTTTTGAAGTGGAAACAGGAAAAAAGTCAGCCCCTAGGAATGGAAATGGTTATTTCCTCTTTGATGTTTGGCCCTCCAATCAGTGAAAAAATCTCCCCCAAAGACTGCTGGGACCAAGCACTGTAAACTCCTTATAACTCTTCCGTGCAGGAGAAACCCTCACTCTATCTCAGTCTCCAGATCAACATACAAGCTTAGGGCATCAGTGTTATGGGACAAGTAAGACTAGTACACAATTAGTACTTTTGACCCCATCTCACTAATGAAAACAGCAAGGGCAAGTGGGAGCTACAGCTTGACTCTATTGAACTGCATTTGTATGTTTGATCAAACATTCTTCCCTTTGGCTAAGAGGCCATTACAAGAATAATGACCTACTGGGGAACAGTTTTCTAAAACAAGTAATCTATCAATAGAATTTTACTAGAATCTTTCTCATTATTGACATTCAGGATCTTGAAATTACTGCATCAGTTAAAGGTTGCCTCCAACATATAATGTTAAACAGACTCTCAATTTAGGTCTAGAAAATTAGATTTTACATACCAACTGGCTATGTCTGTGTATGTGTATGTGTTTGTGCGTGAGAGAGAGACAGAGACGGAGAGCACAAAACTGGCTTACCAAATAGTCAAATCAGGAATGGAAAATAGATTTTCACTTGTTTGCATTCAGATAATTAAAACAGAGTCTGGTTGAGATTAATTCTAATCGTTATGACCAAGAAGTCCTGAACTATATGTATGTGGTTGGGTTGAAAACATAAGGAGAAGAGGAAAGTTACTAAGTTAAAGAATCAATGACCAAAATTTAGAAAAATGAACTCAATGTCTTAGAAAATTGCTTTTTAAAATTTAATGTGTTCAATTCCTGGCCCATGTACTTCCCAAACAAACAAGCAAAGAAACCAACAAAAACAAACAAAAAATTCAACAAATGGTGCTGCAATAACAGGATACTCATATGGAAAAAGAATGAAATGTGACCCTGCCATACAGCATCCAAAAAAAAAAATTAACATGCATACACATCACCTGAGGATCTTGTTAAAAGTGCAGGTTTTGATTTAGTAGGTCTTCTATGGGACTGAGAGTCTGCATTTCTAACACGGTCCAGGCAATATTGACACTTTTGGTCAATGGACCACACTTTGAAAAGCTGAGTTTTAGAAGTTCCTGACACAAAAGGCCTAGTTCCAGAAACTGAGAAATGGGTCATCCACACAATTTAGGTAAATGTCAGAAGCAATATTATAAAGCCCTTGAATTATCATTACTTTATCGATGTGACCATGACTATATTATGGGAAGGAATTATTATTTTTCTAAAGTGCTATAATTCTAGCTCCCTTCACCTCACCAGTGTGAATCATTAATGCTTAATCTGGGGTCACCACAAGTCTTTACTTCTTGAACACAAGACTTATGGGAAGGCAGAGTCTTTTCTTATTCTCTTTTCATATTTACAGGACAAAGAAGCAGAACAATGTGCAGTAACACCTTATAAAGCAACTCACAGTGCTAGGTGTGACTGACATAAATGGTGAGAAACTGAGATCCTTTGGAAGAATAAAAGCTCTGTTAGGAGTTTATCTGTGGATAGGATTTGTCCAGAAAACTTTGAACTCTCGGAAACAGTGCGATGAGGACTGTAGGATGCCTGGAAGAGAACTGGACCACTTTGAGTCCTGCCGCTTGCTGCTGACTTTCCATCACATGCTGTGGTACCCACACCCCCCCCCACCCCTGGCCTTCTCCAAGGACCTACTGCCAAGAACCCCATGAGGCCATTGGGAATATCCATGTCTCTCCCAGCACACTTTTGGCACCACAGGCTATGGATTTAACAACCCTGACCTAAAGAAAGAGGAAAAGCAGGAGCAAAAATACAAACTAAAACCACTCAACAAAGTTCTTTGACTTGCTCAAAATTCAGTACTTGAATACAATTTGAGTTAATTTTGATTTTTCTCTACAGATTTCTCCTGGCATCAAAAAATGAAGCAAACTCAAAGAGTAATTTTCCTAACTGCAGACAGAACAAAAATAGAAATTGAAATAGATGTGAGCACATGCAAAAACAGAAGTTTCACCCACCTACAATAGAGAAGACTCAAAGACCTTTGAATTTGGTGGCTTCAGGTATGAACTTAACTAGCTTAAACAGCAAAACATAAACACCTCATAATTAACTTAGTGATAGACAAAATGATTGTGGCTGAGACATGATTGCAAATGAAATACTAAGTTAAAAAAAAATGACTTCTTTTTTTAGCCAACAATAGTTGAGGCCAGCATAAACTGGCTGGTTATTGAAGCATATAAAAGCTCATTGTAATGAGCTGAGATTGGAGTCCTATGGTGGTGGTCATGGGGGAGGGGGGTTTGAGGGCTTCTAGAATGTAGGTATGGAAGAAAGATTCAAGAAAGACAGACAGAAACCCTAGGACTTAACTTAAAGAAATTGTATATTTAGAGACAGAAGAAGGAAAGAAAAGACCACAAAATTCTTAGAAAAGAAGTGGTCAGGATATATTAGCACAGAAGCCAAAGACAAAAGAATGGCTCAAGAAAGTGGTAGAGGGTTAAATATTAAGAAAACTCAAGAAAAATGAGCACCAGCTAGCAGGTCATCATTTTACATTGATTATGTAGTTTAATTAGTTTCAATGAAAATAAGATTAGAAAGGGTTCAACTTAAAGGATGATGAGGTGGCAGGAATCTTAAGCAGATTAAGAGGGAATTTTAAACATAAGAGTTTTTGAGAGCAGTTAGGGAGAACAAGTTTATGTTAACCTACCATGGAGGGGTTCCATGTCTGTTGGCATCACTCTTCTAGTCTGATGATGACAATGCCATTTCTGAAAGGGATAAGTGACACTGAAGCTAGAGGAAAGTGGAGTATTCTGAAACAATTGAGAAATCAACAAAAGAGGAATACAAATACGGCTGAGCAGAGATATCAGGTTCATTTAACTTTATAAAAACAATGCCCATTTCTTTGATTCCTTTAGGTTATTGGTTTCATCTCTTGGAGTATATCCTTAGAAAATAATATTTATGGAACACTGTTTCTAAACAAATTAATCATTCATTTTACTCTAAATACCCCTGTTCAGCTAGAGTCTGAGGCAGAAACATGGAAAACCAGCAGGCAGGAGGCCTTGGGAACCTTCACTCCAGCCAAAATATTCCTTCCTTGCCTCTTTAATTAGGCAATATTATAATTATCACTATAATTGTTTACCTCTAAATTACCTAGTATTCATTGTCCAGAGGAAGAAGAATGCATAAAAACCTTGTTATCCCCCAAGCATGATGGAGCCAACAGGTGATGGATAACATTCCCCAAATCTCTTATTTTGAGACCTAGTCCTCTGTCTGTAACTTAAACTAATGTCCCTATTGAGCTAAAAATATCAGCAGAAGTTTGAATTCACTCAACATTCAATCTATTTGACAATGAGTCCATTTAATAGTGAAATCTAAGAGGACGAAAAAAGTGTGTATCATTTTGTAAGTATTTAATATATCCAATAATGGTGTGTACAAAATAATGTCAAAAATGTTTCTGTTAATTATTGTACGGAGCATAGTTATGCCAACTGGACTCTCTCTGATTACTGATTATATATAGATTGATTCTTGTTTATTCTCTACAAGTAACTTGCATGAGCTCATACTATCTTCATATATAAAGACTTGTTCTTGTTCTGTAATCACTGATGTGCATTTTGAATGGTCTTAACATTGTCTATATTTAGCCATAAGCCACCCATACTCATTTGCCTAGAATCCTTTGTGATGCATAGTACATTCGTGCAATTTCTGACCTGGTTAAGAATATAATAAAGATGAAACAGTCATTATTTCTCTTATGTTAATCTAGTGGCCCATATGGGGACTATGCTGTTATGATTAGGTTCATGTGTCAACTTGGCCGGGTGATGGTGGCCATGTGTCTGGTCAAGCGAGCACTGGACTAACCATTACTCCAATGACATCTCATGGCTGGTTAATAAACCAAAATGCTGGTTTATTAAAACATAAGCACATTGTCTGCATCCATGGCTGAATTACATCTGTAGTCAGCCAAGGGGAATGTTTTCTGCAATTGGTGACATTTAATCTTATCAGTTGAAAGCTTTAAAGGAAAAGTCAGAAGAGAGAATTTCTCCACTTCAGCCAGCCAGCCTTTCATGGGGGATTCACTAAAGACCTTCATTAGAGCTGTCAGCTTGTGGCCTATCCTATAGAATTTGGACTTGTGCATTCCCACAGTTATGTGAGGCACTTTTATAAAATCTCATATTTACAAATATCCCCTGTTGGTTCTGTTTCCTGAAAGAACTCTGACTAATACAGCTTGCTACCAAGAATAGGGTGCTGCAGTTCATGTCGGAACAGGTTTTTATATGAATAGGGGAAGATTTTGGAAGAATTGTGAGGATGTGAATAGAAAAAGCCTGGATTGCCTTGAAGAGGCTGCTGGTAGAAATACGGAGGCTAAAGGTGCTTCCAATGAGGACATAGACAGAAATAATGCATGTGTTACTATAAACTGAAGAAAGGTGGTCCTTGTTTTAAAGCGGCAGAGAATTTGGCAAAATTGAGTACTGGTGTTGGATGGAAGGCAGAATTTGAAAGTGAAGAGCTTGGCTATCTAGCTAAGGAAATTTCTAAGCCAAATGTGGAAAATGCAGCCTGGTTTCTCCTTGCAGCTTATGGTAAAATGTGAGAGGAAAGAGATAAGCTGAGAACTGAACTCTCGGCTGCAAAGAAAAAAAAAACACAGAAACTGATGATCTGGAAAATTCTGGGCTTCCAGAAAGGGAGACCCCATAAATAGTGCCCCACATGAGGATTTAACCAAACATGGAAACAGTCAACCTTTAAAGGAAAAGCCAGGATTGAATATGGAGTTATCCAGAAAGGATTTATGGAAAGCCTTATTGTCTGATGGCTGTGATCTCTGTGTGCTGCGTGGAAAACCAATAATTTTTCCGTGCAATCTGTATAAACAGAACACTGCCAGACTGGACTGAAAGGGACAGAAAAGGGACAGACTGAAGGAAAAATTACTTCAAAGGCAGAACCATGGAAGCTATGGTATGGAGCCAGGAATTCCTGGACCAGAAAAGTGGATCAACCCATATATGTGGAGAGGGTGAGTTTGCCCTTAAGGCAGAGGGCAAGCCTTCCTCCTTCATGTTCAGAAAGAGTTTTGCCAAGGCTTCAGAGAGGGTGGAGCACATTTCCCAAGAATTGGGGAAAGCCTGGTCACCAGATGGCAATTCTAAAGGGTCTGAGCATGTACTCCAGAGATGGCAGAGAGTCTGGGTACCACCCAGATATTTGAAGAGGGTGGAACTGAGAATGATGTGGTCTCCCCAATGCGTGGATATGTTGGAATGCTCACCCCAGTGTTTGCACAGAAAAGGGCCACTGCATAAGCCCATGGAAAAGGTGGGACTGCCACCCTCTCAAACCCTGAGGAGAAATGATTCTCAGAACGTAAATCTAATGGAGTTTTCCCTGCTGGTTTTTGGAACTGTTTGGGTCCAATGACCCCTGTTTTCCTTCTAATTTCTTCCTATAACAGTGGGAATGTTTATCCTATAACTGTCCCTCCTTTCTATATTGGCAGCAGATAACTTTTGAGTTTCACAGGTCCACAGCCAGAGGAGAATTTTGCCTTAGGATAGACCATGCCTGTAACTGATTTTGATGAGATTTTGTACTATTTTTTACTTGATATTGTATTTGTATTGTTATTGAAATGGTCTAGGGCTCTTGTCATATTGTGATGGAATTAATGCATTTTTCATTTGGAAAGAACATGTCTGCAGGATCCAGAGGGTGTGTTCTGGCTTAGAACAGTTATGTACCCCAGAAAAGCCATGTTCTTTTAATCCAATCTTGTGGGGGCAGACCTATTGTTGGGTGGGACCTCTTCATTAGGTTGTTTCCATGGAGATGTGACCCTTCCTATTCAATTAAGGTGGGTCTTAATCCTTTCCTGGAACTTTTATGAGAGAGAACTTAGATTGGGCAGAGAGAAGAAAATAAGAGATACAGATGTCTGGAGATGCAGAAGGAGATGAGAGAGCCATTTGAAGCCAGAAGCCAGGAAAGAAGGACAGCAGATGTCATCATGTGCCTTTCCATATGACAGAGAAACCCTGGATGCAATCACTCTTTCATGAGAGAAAGTATCTGTGCTGGTTTGAAAGAAAGTATGCCCACTAGAAAAGCCATGTTTTAATCAAAATATCATTTCATAAAGGTAGAATAATCTCTATTCAATACTGTATGTTTGAAACTGTAATCAGATCATCTCCCTGGATGATGTGATTTAGTCAAGAGTGGTTGTTAAACTGGATTAAGGGACGACATGTCTCCACCCATTTGGGTCGGTCTTGATTGGTTTATTGGAGTCCTATAAAACAGGAAATATTTTGGAGAATGAGAGACTCAGAGCAGAGAATGCTGCAGCACCAAGACGCAGAGAGTCCACCAGCCAGCGACCTTTGGAGATGAAGAAGGAAAACGCCTCCCATGGAGCTTCATGAAACTGGAAGCCAGGAGAGAAAGCTAGCAGATGACGCGGTATTCACCATATGCCCTTCCAGACGAGAGAGAATCCCTGACTGTGTTCGCCATGTGCCTTCTCACTTGAGAGAGAAACCCTGAACTTCATTGCCCTTCTTGAACCAAGGTATCTTTCCATGGACATTTCTGTAGACTTGTTGTAATTGAGACATTTTCTCGGCCTTAGAACTGTAAATTAGCAACTCATTAAATTCCCCTTGTTAAAAGCCATTCTGTTTCTGGTATATTGCATTCCAGCAGCTAGCAAACTAGAACAGTATCCCCTTGTTGATGCCTTAATTTGGATATCTTCATGGCCTTAGAATTGTAATTTAATAAATACCTTTATAAAAGCAAATCCATATAGGGTGGTACAACAGTGGCTCAGCAGGCAGAATTCTTGCCTGCCATGCTGGAGACTCAGGTTCAATTCCTGGTGCCTGCCCATGCCAAAAAAAAAAAGCCAATCCATTTCTGGTATGTTGCATTTCAGGAGCATTAGCAAAGTGAAACATAAACCTATAAATTCAGACTCTTTAACAGCATGTTCAAACTATCTTATCTAACTCCCAGGGAGCATTATTACTCTCAAGTATTTTTGGTTATAATTCTAAATGCAGTCTCATAATAATGCATCAGTGCTGTGGGAATGGGAAATGTTCTAGCCAGATTTCAAAGATTAAGTAAGGAGACAGGATCCAGAATAACAAAACCAGGGGAGATGCTACTGGTACATGCTAAATGTATACAAAGATTAAAAAAAAAAAAAAAAAAAAAAAAAAAAAAAAAAAAAAAAAAAAAAAAAAAAAACAGAATCCAGGTCAACAAAGAGCTAGGAGTCAGAAGCCAGGTGAGTAGCCCAAGGTAATTTATGTTGGTAGATGACTCACAAAAAAGCAATGAAGTAAATTCTCAGGCAAAAAGTAGGAAAGTAGGAGTTAAAGAAGCTTATGTGATTCACAAGTAGCAAGGGGAATCAGTTACTGAGGTCAAATTCCACGAGAGCTAGGAAGCCCCTCCTAGGGAGAGTATCTGCTAGTATTTGTTACAAACAAACCACCTTAGAAATTAATAGTTTAAAACAATAACCACTCATTCTTAATTTTGAGTATAGGGGTAATTGGGAGTCTATTTCTGATGATGTAGGCCTGACTCAGATCTGGCCTTGGCTAAGCTCCCTCATGTGTCTGTGGTCAGCTGGTGTGTTGGCTGGAAGACTCAGGTCTTTTCTAGGTGGCTCTCTTATCCCTCCAGCACCCTAGCCTGGGCACTTCTTCAGGTGAGATCTGAGAAAAGTAACAGAAACATGCTAGAATCTTTTCAATCTTTTTCTTGCATATAGTTTGCTACTGTCCTACTGACCAAAGCAAGTCACATGGTTGAGCCCAGTGTCGGTGTGGGAGGTCACTGTCAGAGAACACAGATATAAACTGAGGCCATTAATGCAATAAATATACCAGAGTAAGGAACCAATGTGAGGGCATTGATAGTTCTGAGTCAAGTGAGGAGAACAGGCAAGTGATGTGCCCTCTGATAAAGGATACCCTGGGAGCTGATGCTTAGAAAGACAATTGTGCTAGCATGTTAATACTTGCCTATAAGTAATTAAAGAAATAAAAACCATTCAAAGTTAAGTGACACCTCTACCTGCTAAAGTTTAAGAATGTAATGTGGGAGATTTAGGCTCAATATAAAGAGAATCTTGCTGACAATGAGTGTTCTTAAACACTGGAATAGATCACTGAAGGAAACAGTAATTATCTTTTATTTTAAAGTACTTAGAATCTGACTAGGTATCTGGTATGTGTTCTTGGACAGAAGCAGAAAGATGAACTGATTGACCTTTCAGAGTCCTCCAGACCTATTATTGTCATACTGAATCTATTCACACAGTGGAAGAAAGAGTCTGATAGTCTCCCTTTTATTCCCATACTTAACATGCATTTGTTACATACTTTCTTTGTGATTGGCACTTTGCTAGGTGCTAGGGAAGTAATCTCAACTTCTAACTAGATCACAGGTTCTGGTCAGAAGCTGGGGCAAAAATGCTCCATCTGCTCCGTCCTGTTCAACAAATAGACTTATCTTTTCATGCAGTGCCAGGCACATCTCTGAGGCAGGATGGTGAAGGTCAGAATAAATGGATTTGGCTGTGTTAGGTATCTGGCCACAGGGCTTCTGTAAACCCTGGAAAAGTGCAGGTTGTTGCCATCAATGACCCCTTCATTGACCCCAACTACATGGTCTGTGTGTTCCAGTATGATTCCACCTATGGCAAGTTCAAAAGCACCATCAAAGTTGAGAACAGGAAGTTTGTCATCAATGGGAATCCTATTACTATCCTCCAGGAGTGAGATCCCACCAACATCAAATGGGGCAATGCCAGTGCTGAATATGTTGTGGCATCCACTGGTGTCTTCACAACCATGGAAAAGACTGGGGCTTACGTGAAGGGTGGCACCAAAAGAGTCATCATCTCTGCTCCTTCGGCCAATACCCCCATGTTTGTGATGCGCATGAGCCATAAGAAGTATGACAACTCCCTCAAGATCATCAGCAATGCTTCCTATTCCACCAACTGCTTGCTCCCCTTGGCAAAGGTCATCCATGACAATATTGGCATCGTGGAAGGACTCATGACCACCGTCCATGCCATCACTGCCACCCAGAAGACAGTGGATGGCCCCTCTGGGAAAATGTGCCATGTCGGCCATGCGACCACTCAGAATGGCACCTCTGCATCTACTGGCACTGCCAAGGTAGTGGGCAAGGTCATCCCAGAGCTGAATGGGAAGTTCACTTGCATGGCCTTCCATGTCCCCACCCACAGTATGTCCATCATGGATCAGACCTGCCAACTGAAGAAAGCTGCCAGGTATGAAGACATCACGCTTGAAGAAGGCATCAGAGAGCCCCTTAAAGGGCATCCTAGGCTATAACGAAGACCAGGCTATCTCCTGCGACTTCAAAAGTGACACCATTTTTCCACTTTTGATGCTAGGGCTGACGTTACCCTCAGCAACCACTTCCTTAAGCTCATTTCCTGGTATAACAATGAATTTGGCTTCAGCAACAGGGTGGTGGACCTTATGGGCTAAATGGCCTCCAAGGAATAATTGCTCCTGGACGACCAGCCCCAGCAACAGCGTGAGAGGAAGAAAGAGGATGTCAGCTGCTGGAAAGTTCTGGCCCAAACTCGATCCCCCAGGACTGAGAATCACCCATCCTCCACAGCTTCCATCCCAGACCCTCTGAAGAACAGCTGAGCAGAGGGGAGGCTGAGAGCCCTACCTTCTCATGTACCATCAACAAAGTACAACCAGCCAAAAAAAAAAAAAATGCTCCATCTACTTTAGTGTTAAAACACAGGGTTGATAGAAATGTGATATAAAGTAGTGAATGTCAGATACTGTGTGTTCTAGTTTGCAAACTGCCAGAATGCGATGTGCCAGAAATGGAATGACTTTTAGAAAGGGGAATTTATTAAGTTGCAAGTTTACATGTTCTAAGGCCATGAAAATGTCCAAGTTAAAGCAAGGCTATAGATATGTCCAATATAAGACATCCAGGTAAAGATACCTTGTTTCAAAAAGGCCAATGACATTCAGGGTTTCTCTCTCAACTGGAAAGGCACATGGTGAACATGGCAATGTCTGCTAGCTTTCTCTCCAGGGTTCTTGTTTCATGAAACACCCCAAGGGTGTTTTCCTTCTTCATCTCCATAGGTCTCTGGATGCATGGGCTCTCATGGCTCCATACAAAATCGTTCCCACTTAAAGGGCTCCAGAAAGGAACCTCACTTTGAATGGGTGGAGCCACATCTCCATGCAAACCATCTAATCAAAAGTTACCACTTACAATTGGTGGGTCACATCTCCATGGAAGCAATCAAAAAGCTCCCACCTAGCAATACTAAATGAGGATTAAATAGCTTGGCTTTTCTGGAGTTCACAACAGATTCAAACCAGCACATTCCACCTTCTGGACTCCAAAAAGACATGTTGTTTCCAAACGCAAAATACATTCATTCCATAACAATATCAGAAAACTTTAAATCATTTCATTAACAATACAAATACAATACAAAGTCAGAAACAGTACAAAATCTCATCAAAGTTAGCTACAAGCATGGTCTGTCCTAAGGCACAATTCTCCTTTGGCTCTGGACCTGTAAAACTCAGAGCAAGTTATTTGCTGTCAACATACAAAGGAGGGACAGTCATAGGATAAATACCCCATTTCCTTATGGAAAAAATTGGAAGGAACACAGGGGTCACCAAACCCTAGCAGCTCCTAAAACCTGCAGGGCAGAGTCCATTGGATTTCAAAGTCCAAGAATCATTTATCTTCAGGGCTTTAGAAAGCAGCAGTCCCACCCTTTCCAAGGGCCTACACAGTGGCCCACCTCTCTCTGAATGCAGCCTTGGGGAACATTGAGAAGACCAACTTTTTTTTCAGCTTCACCTCTCCAAGCATTGGGGCTGCACACAGGCTCTCTGCCATCTCCAGGGCTCACCTTCAACCCCTCCATATGGTGGCAGCCAGGCTCTCCACAATCCCCAGTGAATGTGCTTCACCCTTTTCAAGGCCTGAGGCAGCGCACTCTTCCAGTGCAACAGGGTGGAAGGACTACCCTCTGCCTTCAGGGCAAACTCATGTTCTCCAAGTGCTTGGGGCGGGGGGGGTGGTGTGCTCACTTGGCCTGTGGTTTCTTGACTTCAAACCTTTGATTCCATAGTTCTGCCTCTGAAGTTATTTTACCTTTTTACTTCACTTTGTCCCTTTTCTGAGACTTTTAGTCCAGACTGGCAGTGGTTATGTTTATACAGGTCCCACAGCACTTTTCTTGGCCTTCCGTGCAGTAGGTTCAGATCGTGCCCATTAGATAGAAGGATTTTCCACAAATCCTTCCTGAATAACTACATATCCAATCCTGGTTCTCTCTGAAATGGCTGACTGGTTCCACATTTGGCCAAATCCTCACATGGGGCACCATTCTCTGGGGTTTCCCTTTCTGGAAGTCCAGAATTTTCCAGACATCAACTTCTGGTTTCTCTGTACCCAAGAATTCAGTTCTTAGCTTATCTCTTTCCTGTCACATTTCACTATAAGCTACAAGGAGAAACCAAACTGCACTTTCCACATTTAATCCGGAAATCTCTTCTGCTAAATATCCAAGTTCGTGGTTGCAAAATCTGCCTTCCAGCCAAAGCCACTAATCAATTTTGCCACCTTACCTGCCATTTTAAAACAAGGATCACCTTCCTTCCAGTTTGCAATACCACATGCCTCATTTCTGTCTACAGTCTCGTCAGAGGTGTCTTTAGAGTCCAATTTCTAGCAACAGTCTCTTCAAAGCATTCTAGGTCTTCTCTATCAAGCTCTTCAAAACTATTCCAGAATCTTCCCCTTATTCATTTAAAAAGCCATTCCAACATGTTTAGAATTTGCAAACTGCAGCAGCACCCCACTCCTCAGATACCAAAAGCTTTTCTAGTTTGCAAGCTGCTGGAATGCAATACACCAGAAACGGAATGGCTTTTAAAAAGGGGAATTTATTAAGTTGCAGGTTTATATGTTCTAAGTCTGAGAAAATGTCCAAATTAAAGAAAGGCTATAGAAATGCCCAATCTAAGGCATCCAGGTAAAGATAGCTTGGTTCAAAAAGGCCAATGACATTCAGGGATTCTTTTCTCAATATGAAAGGTGCATTGCAACACCTGTTAGCTTTCTCTCCAGGCTTCTCGTTTCATATAGCTCCTCTGGGGGTGTTTTCCTTCTTCATCTCCAAAGGTGGCTCTTGTGGCTCTAAAGCTTTTTCCAAAATGGTTCCCACTTAATGGGCTCTAGTATGCCACCTTGAATGGGTGGAGCCACATCTCCATGCAAACCATCTAATCAAAAGTTACCACCCACAATTGGGTGGGTCACATCTCCATGGAAAAAATCAGAAAGATTCCCCCACCCCTACACCAGAATATTGAATGAGGATTAAAGAACATGTCTTTTCTGGGGTACATAATATCTTCAAACTGGCACATAAGGCCATGAAAATGTCCCAGTTAAGTCATCAGCAAGGTGGACTCTGAAGAAAAGCTGCCAGCATCTGGAACACCTTTGTTAGCTGGAAAGGCACATGGGTGGCATCTGCTGATCCTTGCTCCTGGTTCATTGCTTTCAGTTTCTGATTCTAGTGGCTTTCTTTCTGTGTCCTGCAGGTCTTCTCTTAGCATCTTCAGGGTGTTTCTCTAAGCATCTGTGGGTCCTCTCTTAGCTTCTCTGTGGAAAATTCTAGATTTCATCTCTTAGCTTAGCATTTCCCAGGGTGTTTTCTGTCTCCAAGCATCTGTGCTTTCTCCAAAATATTTCCCTCTTAAAGGACTTCAGTAAGCAGATTAAGACCCACCTTAAATGGGTGGGGTCACATCTCCATGGAAACAACCTAATCAAAAGGTCCCACTCAACCATGGGTCTACCCCCACAAGATTGGATTAAAAGAGCATGGTTTATCTGGGAAACATAACAGTTTCAAATCAGCACAGGGAGCAAAAGAGAAGGAAAAAAGAAAACAAGATCCAGACATTATCTAGAGTAACCTGACCAGTGAGAAATCCCATGTTCTAAATCCCATGTAGCTAAAAATAACTTCTAAGCATCTAATAATCTAACTTTTGAAAACTAAACAGAAGAGCTTCCAAGTTCAGACAAATGAATAAGACTAGTCTCTCCCTGCTAAGTACAATTATAAACCCTAAAAAATGCATGAGAAAATCAAAGGAGAACAATGAGAAGTGGGAAGGCAAACTGGTTATGGACCCCAGGACTGAAGAAACATAGCATCAGTCATCTTATGATCTCCCATCCCCACCCAAGAAAAGAAGGTAGACCATCCAAGCCCAGCATTCCTGATCCCCAAACTAACTAAAGAAGATGGCACATACACCCTCCAGCCATGCCCTGATGGGCTGGGAGTCCCACCCAGAATGTCAAGAAAGCCAGGCAGGACCATGTTGCAGAAGAAGCACTTTCCTTCCCTGGCATTGGGAGACTCCCTCATTCTCCCAGAGACTAGCAAAGGGGACCTCACCACAAGAAGCATCCAGCCCAGCCTCTTTATCTCCACAGGTCAGCAGAGACAAAGTGGAGTATTAGTGGAGTGTCACAGGTTAGACACTCCCTTCCCTCAACTAATGTACAGGTGTCATGACCTGCCTGGTGATGCTCCTTTTGCCTCCTCAAGCAGCACCAGCAGGGATCTGTGAGAGCCTCATTGGCATACCTGTAAGAATGGCCAAATGTATCCCTTAAAACAGATAGGAAATGTAAAGAGAGGAGTCTAAGTGCATGAGGAAGGAAGAAAGAACATCAGGGGAAGCAGAAATATATGTAAATACAATTGAGTATCCTCCTCAAGAGTTTTCTAAAATAGATGTTGATTGAAACAAAAATAACAACACCATCTAATACTCAAAACAATGATATTTAAGAGCAGGGAGAGTAAAGGGTAAATAGAAGTAAGGTTTTCACACTTGACCTGAAGTGGTAAAATGTTGATGCCAGTACACTATGATAAGCCACATGTGTATATTATATGCAGAGCAACCACTAAGAAATTCATACAATGTGATATGCTAAAAAATACAATAAATAAATCAAGATGGAATCCTAAAAACTGTTAAAGTAGCCCATACAAATGCAAAAAAAATGAGGAACAGATGAATGAGAAATGGAGGAAACAAATAATAAAATGCCAGACTTAAGCTCTAGAATATCAACAATTACCTTAAAGCTACATGTACCAACTAAAGGACAGAGATTGGTAAAATAGAAAAAAAAATACAATACGATCCAACCATATGCTGCTTACAAGAGATTCACTTCAAATTTCATGACATAGGTAGGTTAAAAGTAAAAGGATGGAAAAAGACATACCATGAAAAGGTTAGTTTTAAAAAGCAGGAATTACTTATTAATGTCTGAATAAGTTGACATTAGAGCAAAAAAATTACAAAAGAAAAGAAAGATCATTATATAATAATAAAAGGATAAAGCTATCAGAAAAGCACATTGATTCTAAATATGTACACACCAAACCATAGAGGCTTAAAATACATGAAACAGAAATAAATAGAGCTAAAAGAAGAAAGAGACAAATCCATAATTACAGAGACTCCAACATTCCCCTCTCAGCAACATTTCCCTTTTGCTCATAGAATATCTAGACAACACAATTAACCAATAGTATCTAAATGACCTACATAGAACACTCCACCCAACAAGAGAAGATTACATGTGTTTTTCAAGTGCCCATGTAGCATTCACAAAGGGCAGCCACATCCTGAGTCATAAAACAAAACTTCAACAAATTTGAAAGAATTGAAGTTATACAGATAATATTCTGTGACCATAATAGAATCAGACTAGAAATCAATAACAGAAAGATACAAAGAAAATCCCTAAGCCCTTCAAATTAAACATGCTTACAAATTATCAGTGAGTCAAATGCTTTTTTGGTACACAGAACTGTATGAAAAATAACAATCAACTCCTCAAAATATGCAAGGTGCAGCTAACACATTTCTGTGAGGGAAATTTATAGCACTAAATAATTATATTAGAACATAAGAAAAATTACGTGGTCATATAATTTGATGTGGAAAAAGCATTTGAAAAAATCCAAAACTCACTCCTGGAGAAAAAAGTCTCTGTATATTTATTTGGTTCTATTCTGGGTTCACTACTCTGTTCTATTGTATATATGTCTATCTCTCCATGAATACTAAACAGTCTTGACCACCATTTTATTGCTATATAATAAATCTTGAAATTGGTTAGACTGACTCTTCTCACTTCCACCTTTTCAAGTCTATTTAGCTATTCTAGGGTCTGTGTCTTTCCATATCAGGAGATGCTACTGAGCAACATAAAGGAAAGAATTACAGATACATGAGACAACCTGAATTACTCCCCAGAATGAAAAAAGTCAAGCCCAAAATGTTATATACTCTATGATTCCATTAAAAGAACATTATTGAAATGACAAAATTATAGAAACGGAGAACATACTAGTGGTTGCCAGGGGTTAAGGAGAGTGTGATGTGAGAGAGAAGTGGCTGGAATGTAAAAGGGCAACATGAGGGATCCTTGTGGTGAAGGAACTGCTTTGTATCCTCACTGTATCAATGACAATGCCCCACTTAAAAGATTAGATTATAATTTTGCAAGATATTACTATTGGGGGAAGTTAAGTAATGGGTGCCTGGGATCTGTCTGTATTGTTTCTTACAGCTACATGTGAAGCTACAATTATCTCAAAATAAAAATTTTAATTAAAAAATAACCAGAAATGAACAGAATCTACAATAGAAAAATGTTCAATTCTACCAAAATGTAAAAACGAGATAAGTACATTGAAAGGCATTCTGGTTTAGGCTAGCTAGATTCCATATTGGAATATCATTTTCCCTAAATTACTTAATAAATTCAATGTGATCCAAATGAAACTACAGTGGAGATCTGCAGGAATTCAAGTGAGACAAGTTGATTATAGAAGAGAACAATTTGGCCATTATTATCAAAATTGTATATCCAACTGTCAGCTAACCAAGAATTTAATTCATACCAATTTATCCTATAAAACACCTAATCATATGCACATGGAGTCATATGCAAGAATTTTGTTGCAAAATATTTTGAAATAGGAAAAGACTGAAAATATTTTCAAAATCCTTTAAGAACCGACTGTTTGATAAATTATGCTACATCTCATTCATTTGAAATTTATGCAGCAAGTCCAAAGAATAAAGCAGATAGATATATATAGGTGCTTATATTAGACTTCAAAACTATTCTGTTACATAAAAATGCAAGGTATTAGATAGTGAGAATAGTGTAATCTATTTTGTTTTAAAAATAGTGCTATGTACATAGGGTTGTATATGTACAAAAATCTTCTAGAAGGATATAACTAAAAATTGCTAATAGCAGTTACTTTTGAGGAAGGTGATTGGTATAAGAATACTTTTCACTTCATCTACTTATGAAGTTTGTAAATATTAACACACGGTGCTTATCCATCTTTCATTAACTTTCAACAAAAGTTAATGTTGAAATGAACTGTAAAAAAGTTGGTTAATAAAAGATCAGTACTATCTAACATACAAGTTGTAAAAATGTCATTGTGGTAATATATATTCAAAATAAAATTCCCCATTTTAACCACTTTAAAATATATAATTCAGCAGTATTCATTACATTTACAGTGTTGTATTACCATCACCACCATCCATGACCAACCCTTTTCCATCATCCCATACAGAAACTCTGAATCCACCAATCATTAACTTTCCACTTCTCAACCCACCCACTACCCTACCCTATCCTGATAACTTGTGATCTACTTTCTGCCTCTACGAATTTTCATATTTTAGCTATTTCATATAAATCCTTTTGCATCTTTATTTCAGTTAACATGATGTTTTCAAGGTTCATGTTTATGTACATACCACGTTTTGTTTATTCATTCATCGATCGATGGACACTTGGAAAGCTTCCACCTTTGGCTATTGTGAAGAATGCTGCTATGAATACATTGGTATACGGAGATATCTACACAAATCCATGCCTTCAATTCTGTGGGGTATCTACATAGAAGTGGGATTGCCAAGGGTGCCAGTTTGAAAGTATTAGGCAGTCCAGAAAAGTCATGTTTTAATCCTGACCCAATCTTGTGAGGGCAGCTGTTTCTTTTAATCCTGATTCAATACTGTAGGTTGGAAAACTTTTGATTAGATTATATCCATAGAAATGTGGCATGCCCAACTGTGGATGTGACCTTTGATTAGATAGAGATGTGACCGTGATTAGTTTACTGGAATCCTTGAAAAGAGCCAGAAACAACAGAAGCCTCAGAGCCAACAAAAACTTCACTGCAGAGCTGACACAGATATGGACACGTGGAGAATAAAGACACGGATGTATGGAGATGCCTGGAGCCCACCAGATATTGCCATGAGATGTTAAGCAAGCTAGAAGCTGTAGAGAGCCAAGGGAAGCCATGTGATGAAAGCCAGTCCTGGAGAAATAAAGTGAGGAAACCCCACAGGCACAGAGACTGAAAGCAACAGAGCCCAGGAGCAAAGGACCAGCAGATGCCAGCCATGTGACTTCCCAGCTGACATAGGTGTTCCAGACCCACTGGCCTTTCTTGAGTGAACATCTTATTGGTGCCTTAATTTGGAGACTTTCACTTCCTTAGAACTGTAAATTTGTAACTTACTAAATTCCCCTTTTTAAAAGCTGTTCAAGTTCTGGTATGTTGCATTCTGGCAGCTTGCAAACTAGAGCACCAGGTCATATAGTAATTCTGTGCTTAACTTTTGGTGGAAACCTCAAACTTTTCCATGCAGCTGCACCATTTTGCATTCCCACCAGCAATGTACTAGGGTTCCCATTTCTCTGCGTTCTTTCCAACACTTGTTACTGTTTTTTTAATTATAGCTATTTTAGTGGGTGTGAACTGGGATCTCACTGTGGTTTTAATTTGCATTTCCCTAATGGCTAAAGATAGGATCTTTTCATGTGATTCTTGACCATTTGTATATCTTCTTTGGAGAAATGTCTGTTCAAATCCTTTGCCCATTTTTTAATTTAGTTGTTTGTCTTTTTATTTTTGAATTGGAGCTTTTTATATGTTCTGAGTAGTAAGCCTTTATCAGATACATGACTTTCAGATATTTTCTCCCATTTTGTTGTTTGTCTTTTCACTTACTTGATAATATCCTCTGATGCCTCAAAGTATTTTTATTATAATGAAGTCCCATTTATCTATTTTTGTTCTTGTTCTCATGCTTTTAGTGTAAAATCAAAGAATCCATTGCCTAATACAAGGTCCTAAGAGATATTCCCCTATGGTTTCTCCTAAGAGTTTTATAGTGTTAGCTCTGATATTCAGGTAAAAGATCCATTTTTAAATTGTTTTGTGTATCGCATGAGGTATGAAAGGGATACCCTTTCATTCCTTTGCATGTGGCTATTCAGTTTTCCCAGCACCATTTGTTGAAGAGACTATTCTTTCCCCATTAAGTGGACCTGGTACCCTTGTCAAAAATCAATTGGCCATAAATGCGAGGGTATATTTCTGAATTTTTAGTTCTATTCCACTGGCCTATATGTTTGTCTTTGTGCCATTACCACACTGTTTTGATTACTGTAGCTTTGTAATAAGGTTTGAAATCAGTAAGTGTGAGCCATCAAACTTTGTTCTTTTCAAGATGATTTTAGCTATTCAGGGCCCTTTTTCCTTTCTTATGAATTTAATAATTGGTTTTTCTATTTCTGCTAAGATGGCTGTTGGAATTTTTATTGAGATTGTGTTGAATCTGTAAATCACTTTGGGTAGAATTGACATTGTAACAACAGTTTGTCTTCCAGTCCATGAATACAGATATACCCTTTCATTTATTTAGGTCTTCTTTAATTTCTTTCAGCAATGTTTTGCATTTTTATGTATACAAATCCTTTACATTCTTGGTTAGATTTAATTCCATTGTAAGGTTAGGTCTCTGATTTGAGATCTTTATTGTTTTTTAATATAAGCATTTAGAGCTACAAATTTTGCTCTCATAACTGTCTTTGCTGCATCCCATGGGTTTTGATATGTTGTGTTTACATTTTCATTCACCTAAAGATATTTCCTTATTTTCCTTGTGATTTATTCTTTATTTCATTAGTGACAAGCGTGTTACTTAATTTCCATATATTTGTGAATTTCCCAGTTTTCCCACTTATTGATTTTACTAATATACAATTTTATTTTGTTTACTATGCTAGTATAATGATGATCCCTCTCACCAATGCAAACCACAAACTTTAGTAAAAGCCCATTTTATCTGATCAACCTAGATAAAGTAGTTTTGAGGTGGAAGGAAAATGATTTGTGTTCTCTCATGTCAACATCATTACTGAGATGAAGAAATACCCAAAAAGTGAAGAATGACTAACAATAGTTCAGCAGAGGCAGAAATATATCTAAAGGTAACTCTTAAAATATAAGGGTTCCAAGAAGTCAAAAAATCTTAATATGGTCATTGGAACTTGGTACAAGCCATGCATGGAATGGTTGTTCAGGCTAATTTCATTTGAATCAGAAAGAAGAGAATTCCTTCACTGACCACTAGGGCACTGTGGCATGACCTATAAATTGGTCTATACCATTTGTGTCCACTTGGAGAAAGACAGGGTTGAGTGGTTTGACAAAAGCTTACACACTCAGAGACTTAAAAATTTTTTGCCAGCTGGACTGAGATTTATTCTGTGTTAATACACATTGACAAGATTCATTTTTAATTAAAGTATAATTAAAATAATAATGTTCCTTGGACACAAGTTATTTAAAGCATATTATAGTTTGCAAAAAATCTGAAGCCATTTTTTTAATTCAGAAGGGGAATGCCCCATAAGCTAAATCCTCAATGACAAATTCTGTTCTCTTTCTTATGACAGTAGCAATGTGCGAGACAGATGACTATGAGCTTTCATACATTAAAAATGTCCCCTTAAGCTATTTATAGAAAACAATTTTTTTAAATGTATATGCTTAAAAGTTTAAAGAGTGAACTACTCAGGATGTTCCTTTGATAAATGTATATGCTGTGGGTTACTCAGTTCTTTTACTTTAGACTTAATTTACTGCCAAAGGTTATAGGAAAATGTAGAATGTTTTAAGTTCCTGATCAAAACTCTTAAATAAAAGGAGTACACTTTTTCTAGAGAAAAAATAATAGTGTCCAAAATCCTTAAATAAAAAGACAGCCTTCCTATACCATGGATGACCTTAAAGACATCATGCTGAGTGAAATAAGCCAGACACAAAAGGACAAATATTGTATGATCTCACTTATATAAAATAATTAGACTATACACATTCACAGAGTCAGAAACTAGAATATAGGTTAGCAGGAGCCGGGGTGGGGGGATAGAGAATAGGGAGTTAATGCTTAATGGGTACAGAGTTTCGGTTTGAGGTGATGGCCAAGTTTTGGTAATGCATGGTGTGAAGGTAGCACAACATTGAAAATACAATTAACACCACTAAATTGTATATGTATAATTGGTTAAAATGGGAAATTTTAGGTTGTATATATGTCACTGGAAAAGGAATTTTTAAAGAACCATAGAACTGTGCAATACAGTGAACCCGAATGTAAACAATGGACTACAGTTAATAATATAATTATAACAATAATGTGTCAGCAATTGTAACAAAAGCACCA
>PVIY010019991.1:0-12325 GCA_004026745.1 Myrmecophaga tridactyla
TTTTTTCCCATGTTTCACATTCTATTACATTAAAAATACATATGTACATGCAACTACTGGACTTTCCCACCTGGTAACCCCCAGAAACTCTCTCAAACTTTAACGACTCACAACTGAATATGCCAAGCCCTTGATCTTGAGGCTTGCTCTTATGAACCTTATTTCCATAGCAGAGAAGCTAAGCCTAACTGTAATTATAATTTTGTTGCTCAGATGTGACCTCTCTCTCTATAAGCCCAAATCTGCAAGGAAAATCATGAACTTCCCTCACTATGTGGGACATGACATTCAAGGATGAAAGTCTCCCTGACTGCGTGGGACATGACTCCCAAGATTGAGCCTGGCCCTGGCACTGGGGGAGTGAAAATGCTTTCCTGACCAAAAGGGGGAGAAGAATTGAAATAAAATAAGGTATCAGTGGCTAAGAGAGTTCAAATAGAGTTGAGAGGCTATTTTGGAAGCTATCTTTATGCAAGCTTCAGCTAGAGATTGCCAATTGCCATGGTTTTCCAAACTAAAACCAATTATCATTCCTTTAACCATAAAGAAAACCCCGGACTCTGAGATTCTACAAAAGTTTCATACACTGTTTACTTTCCAGAAACCTGTAAGCTTCAGATGGTTCCTAGGCCAGATCAGTCCTGAAACCCAGAAAGTCCAGCCTCTCCAAGAACATCAGCAAGTTCCATCTCCCTATCTGATATTGTAGGATGAGGAATTCTTAAAAATATTTTAAAACGAAAGCAAGAGTACTATAAAGCAAGAGGTGGCTTACAGGGGCTGGGATGAGGGCCCACAGTACACTGGGACACAATGGCACTGCCCTCGAGGAAAGGAAGGTGGACAGGGACTGGCCGAGGACACCTGGAGATGGTGCCGACGCCCATCAACTTCTCCCGGTGCAGAAGCAAGCAGGATGCCCGCGGAGGGTGCTACAAGGGGGCACCCCACAGGAGGGCCACGGTCTCCACATTCTGACAGAGTATAAAATAGGGATTTTCCCAGAAACTTGGGGCCTTTGCCTGAGGTCAGGGAGAGAAAGTATGAATCGCCTCTGGTAAGTTCAAAAAGGTCTGCCTGGCTCGGGGCTCCGGGGCCTGCCCCATGCCTCCCTGGGAAACCCATGCCTGCCCACACTCCATTTTTTCTATGACATTTCCCCAAAGACTTGGGGTGCAGCCCACTCACCCACTCCCAGTGTTCCCTGCACTGTGGGACACTCCAATGGCGGCTCAGACAGCTCCATCTCCTCCCTGATTTCTTTTAAGATTTCTGAAGAATAGGAAGGAACTGCTGCCTCTCATGGGGAAGCTGAGGACAAGTCTAGAGACAGAAAGGAATGATTTACGGGTGTGTTTTAAAATCTAGATTCAGTACTCTCCTGAACATCTCTGCTCATTTAAGAAAAGAATGGAAATGCCTTGAAAAGATGCTCTGCCAGGACCTTTTAAGGAGAGACAAGGGACCTTTTAAGGAGAGGCACAGTACCAAGTAAATGTTTTCCAGCACATGCAAATGCTAAGAATGCGGGCACAAGGCTTGCCGGGCCTACAGGACATTTTGCTCAAGCCAAATAACGTTTTGGTCACCTTTCAATATGAAGAAACATTTTGCTCTACACTCTTCTTTACAAAGGAACAGAACTGCCAAAGAAACTTCATCGTGACGCCAACAAAAATGTTAGCTAAGGTGCTGCTATAAAAGGATTCCCTTTCTAATAAAAATTGAAAACCTTTTCATTTTGAAGTAATTTTTGACTTAAGTCTTAAAAAAAAAAGGTACAGAAACAGTGCAGAGCTCTCCTAAAAGCTTCACCTACCTTCCCCTTATGCTAATCCTTCACATTAACATAGCAATTACCAAGATGAAGACATTAACACTGGTACACTACAATGAACTAAAACAAGAGATGGTATTCAAACCTGCCTCCCCTGCAGGTCCAGGGGCACTCCGGGATCCCACACTCCACTGGGCCTTCCAGTCCGTCTCCTCATCTGTGACAGCCCCGGCTTTCCTTGGCATCCATGACCTTGGCCTTTGGACGAGCACCAGCAGTTACTGTGTACAATGCCTCTCACTGTGAATTTGCTGATTTTCTCGTGAATACACTGAGGTTGTGCATTTTAGGCCAGAAAGCCACAGAAGTGCCATTCTTGTCCTTCTCAGGGAACCCTATGATGCAGATGTGACTCATTACTGCTGCTGCTTACTGGGTAGGGTGGTGTCTGCTGGGTCAATTTTTGTTTCTGCCTTTTGTAACTGACATATCTTAGGGGAGAAACTCAGAACCCATGTTATATTATTACCTAGCAATCCTTAAATGCCATGAGTACAAAATTAACATATGTCTCACACGTTTAAATTGTTAGTTGGATCTACCCATATCCTTTCCAGAAGGACGGCTTCCAAGAAGAAATCTTTAAGAACCCAGTTTTTCAGAACTCCCAAGTTCCTTCCCTGACGAAGGGTAAACAAGTCCAGGACAACAGTCGGAGCGTCAAGGGGCCTCTGTGTGCATGCACATCCTGGCGCCGGGCAGCAAGAACGCCAGTGCCAGGGACATGCCGAGAGGGAGGAGGCACGGGCCCACGACAGCATGCCAGTAAGCCACGGATGCTCCTAATCAACACTTAGTTTTGGGCAATTTTTATCCTGACGGTAAACAAAAGATCTCTTAGATTATCCATTTCCAAATGATACTGTAAATATAAGTAAATCAATGGCAAAGTTGACTGCCAATAAACATATCAAAATGAAAAATGAACTATAATGAGCTATTACAGAAAAAGCAACAGGACGTGATGCACTAACACACTGGAGGGCCATTGCTAAGATTCTTGGAGGACTCATCTCCAAGAAACAGTCTGCAATCAATGGGAGAAAAATAAGGGTCAAGCCAAAAGAAACCCACCTTTTGGATACTCTCCATAGGTGGTGCCTCAGTGAGGAGAACGGCTGAGAACAGCATAGCTAAAAAAAGAAACTTACTAAAGACATAGTTCTGTATAGGTTTAAAATATACATACAAATCTCATAAACCCTAGTGCAGATCTTTTAAGTGCTAAACCCTAGTGTAGTTCTTTTAAGTGCCACCAATTTTTCTTAAATAAATATAAACGACCAAGTGTACAGCCTAATAGAAACATAAAAGAGCATCTGACAGAAACTCTGTGTTCCTAAAGTCCACACAAAGAAATATTTCTCATGAACTTGGATTGTAGATTATGGTCTGTTTCCTTGGATTTTACGACCAACAAATGTGAGTTCATGCCTGGGCCCACCACTGGCAAGCGGGGTGGCCCCAAGCAATTACAAAATGCGCTTCACTCCCAAGACTGGGGTGCCAGGTAAAAGCGCTTCTTGATAAAATGTAACTATCTGTATAACTAGGCCTACTCTGTTTCAGCAATGATTTAAGGTAGCTTGTGGGGTATCACTAAAAACTAACTTGATGTAGTTGAATCGGAAAGATCTTGGTCACCACTTCCAAAATTATTTCCACAAAGGCCCTCACTAGTGGACTCTGGGCTATGTGGGAGACACACAGTCCCTTTCCTACTATTCCAGGGAGCCTGGGGACACTCCAGCTCTTGAAGCATCAGCACTGGTGGCTAAGGGAGACTCTGGTGGTGTCATGTCTGGGAGCTGAGAAGCAGAGGCTTAACAGGGGATGGGAAGGAGACAGAGTCCAAATGGCAGGCAATAGGTCCGAGGCGGTGATGGGGAAGCTGTTCCTAACTCAATGTCATTTATGAGAAAGGGTCTTGAGTATTGAAGACCAAAACTTCGTCTGGGATTAGGAAATAGAAGCACGACTGCGCATTCTGGGAGGGCTGTCCGTAGGCAGGTGTGTGTGTGTGCATGTGCATGCTTAGAGGGATGCGGCAGAAAGATTCATGAAGAATAACTGTGCAAATATAAACATGTAACACAACTGCAATCAGTTGCAGGAAGAGAAACAGGAAGGCAGGCTTAAAAAGTGCAGGGGAACTTCAAAAGCTAAAGAAACCAAGGTATTTTGGAAAGACTGAGAAAATGCCATGGCCATGTACAGATGGAAAAGATTGGTATTTGCCATTCATACAGGGTGAAGAGAATGGTTACAAAAATAGAGAGGGGAGAAAAAACTTTATCCTTAACCCTACGGGAAGGCGAACCCACCAAGTTGGCAGATGGGGCCAGACAGAATGTGAGAATACTTGCAAAAAGAAAAGAGTTTTGTGAGGGCAGGCAGGGGTGTGCTTAAAGGGTTGGTCCTGTGTGCTAAGCCGGTAGTACCCACCCCTTTCTCCTCATTCTATTAAATCTACCAATGACAGCATTCGGGTGCACACCCATTTACACCCTTCTCTAAGATTTTCTTTCTTTTTTTTTAAAAAATTTTTTATTAATTAAAAAAAAATTTACAAGAAACACAAACATTCCCAACACATACACTCATCACATCTCTAAGATTTTCTTTCTTTCAGGCGTTTCTGCATCTTGTCACTAGGTAAGATCTCATAACCTGGATTTTCGGCAACTTAGCTGCTCCAGCTGAAACCTCAGCGTTGTTCTCATCACCTGGAGCCACTGAAGCCTCCCCCCATCCTGGGCTCCCACCACTGAGTCAGAATGTTTGAGATAAGCCAGAAAATCGAAATGAATTTATTCATCAAAATGAAGAAAAATACTGAAACATTAAATTAAAACAGGATCAGGAAAGAGGCTGTTTCAGTTTCCCGGCTCCCAAACCAAATACCAGGCAATGGGTTGCCTTAAACAATGGGAATTTATTGGGTCATGTTTTTAAGGCCAAGAGAAGTCCCAAATCAAAGCCATCAAGGTGATGCTTTCTCCTCAAAAACCGTGGTATTCTGAGATTCACCAGCAGCAGTCCTTGGTCTTAGCTTTTCTGTCACGTGGCAATGCACATGGAGGCCTCTCCTGGCTGCTCTGCTCCCTCCATGGATTTCTCTCTCCCTGTGGCCTGCCTTGTAAGACCTACATTAAATAACACCCATCCTGATTCAGCTGGGCCAAATTTAAGTAAAGTAATCTCATAAAAATGTCCTATTTACAAGAGTTCACACCTCAGGAGTGGATTTAAGTTTAAGATACGTTTTTTGCACGGCTTCAAGCCACCACAGGTGCTATGCTGAGCCATACTGGACTGAGAGAAGAGGAAAAGTCAGGAACACATCTGATCCTCATTATTTAAAATCAATCTTCTGTTCTTCATGGGATTTGGGGCACTTGCTTTAACTTTTAAAAATATCACTTATATTAGCCCAAAAAGTAGCAGCAACCAAATGTCCACATGATGAATGGATACTTAAAATGTGGCTTCTCCACCCATATGATGGAATATTATATAGCCATAAAAAGGAATGACCATGCATGCTACAACATGCATGAATCTTTAGGACATCATGTTGAGCAAAAGAAGCCACACAAAAAAGGCCATATATTCTATGACTCCATTTATATGAACTGCCCAGAAACCGGAAAATCCAGGGAGACTGCAAGTAGAACAGTGGTTGCCAGGCGCGGGGGAAATGGGCAATGACTGTTTAATCATTATGGGATTTCTTTTTGGAGTGATAAAAATGTTCTAAAATTAAAAATTAGTGATGGTTACACAACTGAATATACTAAAAACCACTGAATTACATACTTTAAATGGGGAATTGTATGCTAGCTAAATTAGATCTCAACCAAGTGGTTAAAATACATATACATACCTACATAATTTTATCTCGATGACTTCAGATTTTGGTTGCCCCTGCAATTTTGCTCCAGAAGTGAGTCCTTCAGTCTCCTTACCTTAATCCCAAGCCTGGTAAATACATGCTTTCACTTTATTAGCTGGAAACCGAAAATTGTCTCATTAAACAAAAACAGACATATTATGGCATGGCATGATATCTGGGTGTTTCAGATAAAATGAGCCTTCAGAGATTGCCTTTGCTTGCAGGGGGCCACCAGGGGCCCCACATCCCAACTCCAAGGGGTACCCCTCCTCCTCCTCCCCAGTTATAGGGGTGCTTCTGTAGAACAATGTAGCTCCATTTGCTCATCACATTTTCCACATCCAGCTTCTCACTTTCAAGGCATCAAAAAACACATGGGCATTTCAGTGTATTTAAATATATAAGCTCACATTTGGTAAAACACAGAAAACATGTCATCATAGACACTGTGGGTTCAGCAAGGCAACAGATTCTGAGAAAGCCAGGAAAAGGGAGAAGGCTGTAAATAATGTAATGATGCTGAAAAATAAACAGCAATGGAAAAATTTAGAAGCTCTTCCAGTTCTTCTAGCCTGGTTCCAACAGGAATCCTTTTCCCCACAGGCACAGAGGCAAACGCAGCATTCCACGGACAATACGAAAGTGACTACTAGACAAAAGCTGATCCTCACAGGAGCAGTTTCTACCATTTAGCCCTCTGTCCGAATGTGATCTCTACACATGGTGATTTGAGTCAAACACCAACCACAAAGTATCATGCAGTATTAGTAAGTGTTGGGTGCACACACCTCTGCCCTCTCAGCGGAAAGCTGACCGGCCCTGATCAAGCCCCCTCCCGAGTGAGCAGTGTTTGTGGAGCCACATCACTGACCACCACCACTTGAGGTCGACTCCCAAGCTGTCCAGCTCACGCCAAGGGGGCCCCCACCAGCCAGTCCCCCTCGCGTCCTTCCCTCCCCAAATTGCCTCCAGTGATTATATTTGTGAGTCAAACCTACTTCGAACAGGTAAGCCTTCTGCGGCTAGCAACCCACCCACCTCTTCGCCCGCAAAGAACACACTCCCCCTAGTCTTTAAGACATCTTCAGCGCTACTATTTGTGCTGTGCCTGGGGTACAGGAACACACACGGCAATGTTCAAGGCAGAAACAGTCTTAGTCGTGTAATTCTGCACCTTCTAATTCCCTCACGTGTCCCCAGTGTTCCTCTTATTGTTACAACAAGCTTGCAAGGCAGGGTTAGTTCTCAGAAAACTGAGGTTCACTGAAGTTCCTAAGGGCCAGAGCCACAAACCTTCCAAGGACTACTGAAATTTGAGCCTATGTCACAGTCCCCAAGCCCACCTCCAGGTGGTCTTTTCATAAGAAGGACTTACAGGGCTCGGCATATAGTTATACCCACAACTCTGATTAACTGCAGCAGTTAAGTGAGGGAGACTGAATTACACACCCTGAGGGGGAAAAAGACATGCTGTTAGTCTTGATCTGGGTTCCTGTGGGTGTGAGCTCACGTGTAAATAGGACCTTTTGAAGATATTACATTTTAGTTAGGGTGGGGCCCGACTGAATCAAGGTGGGCCTTAATCCGTATAACTTGAATCCTTTATAAGCAGAAGAAATTCAGACAATCAGAAAAGGCCACAGAGTAGCAAGAAGTTGGAAGTCAGCGGAAACCGGAGGAGCAGACACATGAGAGGAGAGAGATGGCTCTGTGACGGGAAGCAGGGACCCAAGCCCAGGAACCCCAGGGACTGCAGCAAGCCAGCACCTGAAGGCTACAGATTTGGGAGAGAAAACACAGCCTTTCTGACGCCATGATTTGGAACTTCCAGCCTTCCAAACCATCAGTCAATAAATTGCTGCTGTCAAGCCAACCCATCGTGTGGTGTCTATCATAGCATCTGGCAAACAGAAAGGATACAAAATACAATCCATAAAGGGAAAAGGTGCAAGGAGTCAAGCCTGGGGAAAATCAGGCTTAAGCCTCCAGAATTCTCTCTCAGGTGACTGGAGTTACACAGGACAGACTGAATTCGTCCATCAACACATGTAAAGTATTATCTACCACAGAAGTCCATCAGAAATTCACTGGGGGCTGATCATACAGGCACTCCCTGCCTAGCATCTACCAACACGCCAGACTCAAAAGGAAAACAGGTGTGTTCAGCATAAACCAGTGCATGCACAAACAGTTTAGACACGGGAGGGCTTCCTTCCCAGGAAAGGAATAGTGGAAATCCAGGTGCCCAGATGCTAACCCAAGGGCCAGCAGCAGGCCTTTCTAAAGACAGCAGTCACGGGCCTGCTGTGGTAACTCCTTTTGCACAGAGCTCAAATCTGTCAACCCCCAAAACCTACGGTTTCCCTCTTTACCTACTTCGTCCTCAGTTTAATAATACTTAACTGTTTTATCATTACAAACGGAGTAATGTGGGCAGAGATCATTTAAGATTAAGTCAATATAACAGGTTGGAATAAAAGTTTCCAGCTAGATCCTGGACAAGTAGAAAATGAATTTAACCATCACATCCTAGTCCCCAAATATGCTAGTTAACTATTATTTCAGTGACATAAACTCTTCCTAGAGTCAAGAGGAAAGAAATAATAAGTACAATTGTAAAAAATGGAGTTAGTTAGGAGGGTGTGGTAGACTGAATTATGTTCTCCAACAAAAGGCAGGTTCTTAATCTTAATCTGTGCTCCTGTGGGTATAAACCCACTTGGAAACAGGACTATCTGCAAATATATTATCATTTAAGGTATGGACATACGATCGTCTAAGATCTTATTTAAGTGTGGGCAAACTGCATCAGGATGGGACTTAAGCTGTATTATATTGGAGGCTTAAAAAGAGAAGAATACAGAAAAGGCCAGAAGACATGGAAGCAAGAAATGAGAGAAAGCCACAGAGATGGAAGACGCCATCAGTGGAACGCTATGGACTCTGGGAGAAAGCATGGTCTTACTGACACTTTAAGTTGGGACTTTGGGCCTCTAAAACCATGCCAAGAAATGGTCATTGTTTAAGCCAACCTACTATGTGGAATTTGTTACAGAAGCTCTAGCAAACTAGAGGAGCTTCTTGGAGTATACCTATTTTAAGCCGTGCGACCAAAACAGAGAAACAAACAGAGAGAGGGGCAAGAACTTTTTTTATACAAGACCGTGTATGGTATAAGCAGAGATGTAATGAGGAAAGATAAACATCAGGAGTTGATAGAGAAAAATCCCAATTAATGGAGTGCTGAAAAAAATGTACACTCAGATCCTCTACGTCAGGTGTCAGCAAACAACAGCCCTCAGGCAAAATCCAACCCACTGCCTGTCTTTGTAAATAAAGTTTTACTGGACCACAACCATGCTCATTCATGTAAGTAGGACCCATGGCTGCTTGCAATGCACAACAACAGAGTTGAGTCGTTATTCAGAGACCTTATGATCCACCAAGCCAAAACTCGTTATCAGAGAACTTATGGTACACCAAGCCAAAACTATGTACTATCGTGCCTTTTGCATAAAGTTAGCCAAGTTCTGCACTAGAAATAGAAAAAAATCAGACATAATTTAGAGTTAAAATTAAGCCTATATCTTTCTTATAAATGTAACTTTTGGAATAGCTAATATACATATACAGTAAAAATGCAAACAATACATTGAAAATTCTCTCTCCTTCCCCACCCCTCTTCCAAGAGAACAACAGGGACATCAGATTAATTTCCAGACATGTTCTAGGCAAAGATCAGCTTACAGACAGACCCCTCCCTGCTTTTCAAATTTGTAGTAACCTCTACCCAGTGTTTGGTCTCGTTTCCTTTATGTAAAAGAGGTATCTGGAGATAAGTCCATAAGAAATGGAATATAATAGTTACTCTTTCTTTTCTGTGGTTGAAAGTGTTCTATTGTATGAATGTATCCTAACAACCAGTTCTGCTGCCTTCTGTAACGAACATCACCTAAGTACATTTTGTACATTAGTCTTTTTGTACATTTACAACAGATCCATGAGATAAATTCCAAGACGTGACAGCTCCAGATCAAAGGGTACCTTAAATGTTGATATGTGTTGTCAACATACTCTCCAAAGAGGTTCCAACAATGAGGGGCTAGCCGCTCCTCCTGCTTCCCTTCAAGTCCCCTCAAAACAACACTCAAATCTTTGACCTTTGCTCATGAGATTGACCAGTTTAACCAGTAGCTGATCATTTTTTTATTGGCATTTCCTATATAATGTGCTTCATGGACTTAAAAGCTATTTGTTATTTCCTGTTCATGTCTGTGGAATATGTCCATGTCTACTGCCCCCTTTTCTATGAGGTTGCTGTTGATCATTTTTTCTTACTACCTCAAAGGAGTTTTTTATATATTACAGCAATCAGCCCTTTGCACTATGCGTTCCTATTGATATTTTCTTGATTTGACATTTGTAATTGATTTCAGACTCCAGAAAAAAAAAGATCATACATAAATTGTCTAACATTGATATATTGTTAACACCATATTCTCTCATTTAATTCTTATAACAAACTATGAGGTAAACTGTTATCCTCACTTTATACATGAAGATACTGAGGCTCACAAACAATTTTAATCCAAGACACTGAGTTTTACTAGCATTCTATGTAGCATACAAAGCTTGCATTCATTTTTTTCATATTATATCATCCATCTTCTTCTTTCCCAATAAATCATTATAATTTTAAGAAAACCTCATGGCACCAAGATAATCTACATTTTCCCACCCTCACAGAGCCCTGGAATACTACAGAAACAGAATAGGAAGGAAGAGTGTTTTTGTCTTTTTGGTTGGCTTCCTGATTTATACCAAACCTACCTTAATTTGGGATTTAGCTTGTAAAGTATCTAAATCCAAAAGTCCTGGGTTTAGTATATATTATAGATGAAATACTAGATGATATTAAGGAATCATAGTCAATTTCACTTAAGGTGATAATGGTATCATGGTATTAAAAAATCCTTCTACATTAGAGATATACCCTGCAATATTTATGGGTGAAATGACACAATGTCTGAGGTTTACATTAAATCACTCTGGGAGTGGGGAGGGGAGTGAGGAAATAGATGAGACAGGAGTCTCGTCACTATGCTGACAGTGGTTGAAGCTGGATGATGGTTACACAGGAAGACAAAGAAATATTCCATATACTTTAGAGTATGTTTGACAATTTTCATACTAAAAAGCTAAGAAAATATATGTTGAATAAAGATGTATATACATAGCCCCCTTGGGGAAATGGGAAGAAAGGGGGGGAAAATCCAACTTCCCCATTTGGAGAATTCCTGATATTTTCGCAAGCAGTGAGGACAACAAAATCAATAGGCTTAGCCCTCAATCTTGGGGTTTGTCCCTGTGAAACTTTTCCCCATAAAGGAAAGGCTAAGCCTACTTAAACTTAGGCCTAAGAGTCACCCCCAGAGAACCTCTTTTGTGGCTCAGATATGGCCTCTCTCGCTCTCAGCCAACAAAGGCAAGAAAATTCACGGCCCTCCCCCTCTCTACATGGGACATGACTCCCAGGGGTGTAAACCTCGCTGACAACAGAAATCCTAGAATCAGCTGGGACTCAGCATCAAGGGATTGAGAAAGCCTTCTCGACGGAAAGGGGGAAAGAGAGAAAAGAAACAAAAGAAAGTGACAGTGACTGAGAGATTTCAAACAGGTTATCCTGGAGGTTATTCTTATGCATTATATAGATAATTCCTTTTTAGTTTAAGGTGTATTAGAGAGGCTAGAAGGAAGTGCCTGAAACTGTGGAGCTCTGTTCCAGTAGCCATGTTTCTTGAACATGAATGCATAATGACATAGTTTTTGCAATGTGACTGGCATGATTGTGAAAACCTTGTGTCTGGTGCTCCTTTTATCTGTGGTATAGACAGATGAGTAAAAAATATGGATAAAAATAAACAAATAATAGTGGGTACAAAGGTTAAAATAAATTGAGCAGACTGAAATACTAGTGTTCAATGAAAGGGAGTGGTAAGGGGTATGGCATGTATAAGTTTTTTCTTTTGTATTTCTTTTTTTTTTTTTTCCCGATTCCATTGGTCAATATATCTATCTTTATGCCAGTACCATGCTGTTTTGACCACTGTGGCTTCATAATATGCCTTAAAGTCAGGCAGCGTGAGACCTCCAGCTTCGTTTTTTTTCCTCAAGATACTTTTAGCAATTCGGGGCACCCTGCCCTTCCAGATAAATTTGCTTATTGGTTTTCCTATTTCTCAAAAGTAAGTTGTTGGGATTTTGATTGGTATTGCGTTGAATCTGTAAATCAATTTAGGTAGTATTGACATCTTAACTATATTTAGTCTTCCAATTCGTGAACACGGTATGCCCTTCCATCTATTTAGGTCTTCTGTGATTTCTTTTAACAGTTTCTTGTAGTTTTCTTTGTATAGGTCTTTTGTCTCTTTAGTTAAATTTATTCCTAAGTATTTTATTCTTTTAGTTGCAATTGTAAATGGAATTTGTTTCTTGATTACTCCCTCAGATTGTTCATTACTAGTGTATAGAAACACTACAGATTTTTGAGTGTTGATCTTGTAACCTGCCACGTTGCTGTACTCCTTTATTAG
>PVIY010019991.1:12425-44964 GCA_004026745.1 Myrmecophaga tridactyla
TTTTCGACATATAGTATCATATCATCTGCAAACAGTGATAGTTTTACTTCTTCCTTTCCAATTTTGGTGCCTTGTATTTCTTTTTCTTGTCTAATTGCTCTGGCTAGAACTTCCAACACAATGTTGAATAACAGTGGTGATAGTGGACATCCTTGTCTTGTTCCTGATCTTAGGGGGAAAGTTTTCAGTTTTTCCCCATGGAGGATGATATTAGCTGTGGGTTTTTCATATATTCCCTTAATCATTTTAAGGAAGTTCCCTTGTATTCCTATCCTTTGAAGTGTTTTCAACAGGAAAGGATGTTGAATTTTGTCAAATGCCTTCTCTGCATCAATCGAGATGATCATGTGATTTTTCTGCTTTGATTTGTTGATATGGTGTATTACATTAATTGATTTTCTTATTTAAACCATCCTTGCATACCTGGGATGAATCCTACTTGGTCATGATGTATAATTCTTTTAATGTGTTGCTGGATTCGATTTTCTAGAATTTTGTTGAGAATTTTTGCATCTATATTCATTAGAGAGATTGGTCTGTAGTTTGCTTTCTTTGTAATATCTTTGTCTGGCTTTGATATGAGGGTGATGTTGGCTTCATAGAATGAATTAGGTAGCTTTCCCTCCTCTTCAATTTTTTTGAAGAGTTTTAGCAGTACTGGTACTAATTCTTTCTGGAATATTTGGTAGAATTCACATGTGACGCTGTCTAGACTTTTCTTTTTGGGAAGCTTTTTAATGACTGATTCAATTTCTTTATTTGTGATTAGTTTGTTGAGGTCATCTATTTCTTCGTGAGTCAAAGTTGGTTGTACATGCCTTTCTAGGAAGTTGTCCATTTCATCTACATTGTTGTATTTATTAGCATAAAGTTGTTCATAGTATCCTGTTATTACGTCCTTTATTTCTGTGGGGTCAGTGGTTATGTCTCCTCTTCCATTTCTGATCTTATTCATTTGCATCCTCTCTCTTCTTCTTTTTGTCAATCTTGCTAAGGGCCCATTTTATTTCTTTTGCTGGAGATGCAAATGTTCAAAAAAATTATCATGGTGATGAATACACAAGTATGTGATGATATTGTGAGCCAACGACTGTAATCATGTCACCAATGTTTGTATGTCAAGAATGTCTGTATGTTTGTTCACTGTTTATAATAAAAATATTTTATATATATATATGTATGTATGTATGCTGGGGACTAGTGAAGTATCCAAGCTATTTGTATGGTATTATTTGTCTTAACTTTTAAACAGCACATTTAACTTTAATATTCAATTTTATTCACTACTCTCTCCAGAACAATAACACTGGAATCCCATTCCCTAAAGTCGCTGCTGCATGTTGACTTTGGTGCACAATCATCCAACCAAGTTTCCTGAAATAAAGCTTAAATTCATAAAACTCATCTCCCTGTATGTTTGAGCACTAACTCCAAAAGCGTAAAAGACATGTGCATTTGGATAAAAATAAGGGATTCTTTCTTATATGTACTGCATGGGTAGTACTTTTATAAATCTATAAGTAATGACACCAACATTTTAAAATGTTATGTTTTTCTAAGGCTACTACTACTGGAATCACCTTCCCTATGGGAAGCCACTCAGCATTAGCAAAATGCTTGCAAAGCATTCTGCTTACAGACATAATAAATGTAATGAAAAGCCCAAGTCCAATGATAATATCAGAGATCACACTTCAAGCTAATATGAATACACTTTTTAAACATTAACTTGTAGTTCTGAAGCAATAATTAAGAATTTTAACTGTTACCAGCTGGGAAACATTACAACACTGAAACTGTGCAAATGCAGGCACCCCTCCTCTACAAAGTACTATCTTCCATAAAATGGTTATCCTCAGTTTTGTAAAGACGCTGAAGTTTCTTGATACATTTATTTAGCGAAGGTCCCACCTGACTCATCTAATCCTTCCTCAGGGAAAAGTCTGCTCCAGCTTCACTTAAATTGCACTGGAAAGAACTAAAATAAGAGGGGCAGCGTTGAGTCAGCATCCTTCATCAGAAACCTCAATGGAATCAAAATGAGAAACACAGGCAGGACTCGGCTGGGCCAGGCTGGGAAGTCTGCCTGCACCAGCTCTCAACGGTCCCTAATATGTTCTAGATGCAGCAGTCTTCCTTCCTATCTGACCCTAACATTTCCAACTCCCATTCAGAACCTGGTTATGGGTCTTGGCCCTCACCAAGGATAAAATCTTTTGGGCAAATAAACCTCGCAACACTGAGCAAGTGATAAGCACCCCAGAGCAGGGTCCCGCCACCTCGGGACTGCTGACACTTGGGGCTGGTCTCTTTTCTGTTGTGGAAGTTGCCCTGTGCACTGCAGGAGGTTTAGCAGCACCCCCAACACATGGGACTGAACAGGCACTCACCAAGAACCACAGAATGTGACCTTATTTGGAAACAGGGTCTCTGCAGATGGAATTAGTTAAGATGAGGCCTTATAAGAAGGCCAAGCCAAGACAAGAGTCACTCTACGTGAAGACAGAGGAAGGGACTGGAGTGCTGCAAGCACAAGCCAAGGAATGCCAAGGACTGCCAGCAGTCACCAGGACCTAGGAGAGAGGCAAGCAAGGATTGTCCCTCGGGGCATCCGGAAGGAATCCACCCTGTGGTCATCTTGAGTTTGGGCTTTGAGTGTCCAGACTTATGCATGAATCGATGTCTGCTGGTTGAAGGCCACCCAGTTTGTGGTATTTTGTTACAACTGACCTGGAAACTAAGGCACTGACACAAGGAACAAGTGAGACTTGCCCCAGGGCAGGATTTCTCACCTTGTGCTCGAAGGACTAATCACTGATAAAGACACTATGGAGTAGCCAAGTTTCACCAGACTCCGTCAAACAGCCTTTAGGGAAGGTAAAAAAAAAATTCCTTATAAATCCCATGAAAGAGGCCTTTAAAATTTTAAAATTTTAACCTAAGTGGAATTTCTAGGGACCCAAAAGAAAAGAGTTTGATAATTTTGCTTACAGTCCTTGGTTTTCTATTAATGACAACACTAATAATAATTGTTTGCTGATATGCATGATTTCAACTTTATATAAAAGCCTGTAGGAGCACTTTTCACTTATTCCAATTTCCCTGCCCTCCCTGTCTCACACATTTCCCAAGGGTAAGCAGGTAACACGTAGAAATTCAAAAGCTGACCTGGTGAGAGAGAGAAGAGCTGTAAACTATCATGCATCCCCAAAGCATTCACTTCTTACACTACAATACGCAGTCCTCTCTCCCAAGGGGGATCTGGAAAAACAAGGAGTTTTCCTCAAGAGTAGCCACACAGGGAATACCCAAATGAAGACGGCATCCTGTGCTATATAAAGGAAAATTGTAATCCTATCTTAGCAATTTACTTCCCAAACTTTTCCTTCCATAACCTTGCAAAAAGAAACAGGGCCTACTGTTGAATTCCTTGTCTGCTCACTTTTGGGATCTAGAGAGCCAGTCTAATTATTCTGGTTCCAATTCTGACTTGATCAATGATGCAATGGTACAAGAAAGCAAAAGGCTGGTCCCTAAGATGTGGTCCAATCAAAAACTTAGAAGCTGTGCATTTGCTAATCCACATTCAGACAGCCTAAAGATACCTCTCATCCTTCCACAATTTAAGATTAGTGCTTGCAACGGCAACTCCCCAACACAGTGATGGCGAACACACAGACAGACAGCATCTTTCAGAGAAGTTACAGCTTCTGGCATCACAATGTTATCTTGCTAAACTCCCATATAACAAGATGCTTCGATTCTCTGCTACAAAGAAATTTATCTGACACATCCCCCCTCTTCTATGATCCTGCTTTTCATGGTCGACACAGAGTTAATTCACACACTCTAAAACATTTAGGAAAAATAATAAATAGCCTGGAACCAGAAGTAACAAAATGCCTACTAGGATGTGCTTCAAGAAATTTCTCATTAAATAAGATCCAAGTCCCCCTGGGGCTTTGGGTTTGCCAGAGAAAGCTTATTTTTGTGAATGATTTCAATTTTGCTCTTGGAATAATGATCTTATTACATTGCATAGTTAATTCCATGGCTTTTGCAATTAGGAGGAAAATGATTTTCACTGAACAGAAGCATCATGGTTTCTTTTTTTTTAATCATCATCAATATTATGTGTTTGGCAAGCTGTCCAAGCTTCCTTCCCATGATAAACGCTGCAACAATTTGCAATTATCTTTGAAAGAAATGGCTAATTCAACTGCAGTAGGCCAGAAGGGCTTTCCCAGCCACACCTGCCCTGAATCCTGCCCTGCCCGGCCCTCTGCTGTTAGAGCACAGGAGGACACTTGTGTTCTTGTCACCTCTGGGCTGCTGAGCGCCGTCAATCAAGCCCTATTTTAGCTACCCCCTCCACAGCCCCTTAGCCTGCTCCAGGTATGGGGTCTGAACGCCCCAGTGTGTATGTGTTACTTATCCCAACACCCACGATCAGGGCCGCCTCCAATCACAGCCCTTGGAGGGGCTGGGCAGGTTTTCTGGGTGGCATTTTGAAGAATTTCATCATGGCACTTAAGAAGTTCAAGTTCAGAGTGGCTGCCCTGGCTCAGCAGGCAGAGCTCCGACCTGCCGTGCTGGAGATCTGGAGTTCGATCCCTGGTGCCTCCTGCCCATATGCAAATTAAAAAAAAAAAAAAGAAGTTCAAGTTCCTTTGAGATTATCCAACTAACTGTTTCTTCCTGCCAGATATTCCCAAGACTGGTTTGCAAGAGGAACTTTCTGAGCCACCCAGCTGATAGTGGCAGGGACCTGCTGAAGCACATTTTCCTTATCTAGTTCCCTTGAACCCAAGGCTGGCGAACAGAGGGTGCTTGCATGGTCTTGGCAGAGATTTTTCTAAATTTAATTTTAGAGGGAACCGAGCAGAAGAAGGGGGGAGGTTTTTCCCTCCTGTCACTGAACAATAAAGCCATCACACAGAACGAACAATGTAAAACTACTGCCGTATCACACATCTCGAGTCCCAGCAAACATCAATCTTACATTGTTAAACTTTCTATCAAAAGGAACAGCGGGGAAGGTGATGCGACAGTGGCTCAGTGGCAAAGTTCTCGCCTGCCATGTCAGAGACCCAGGTTCGATTCCCAAAGCCTTCCCATGTGAAAAAAAAACAGGAACAGTGGGGAGAGGAGACAGTCTGAGCGACTGTGTGAGCTTGGGAGTCAGACACAAAAGGTCACATATTGCATGATTCCATTTATACCAAGTGTCCAGGAAAAGCAAACCTGCAGAGACAACAGGCAGGTTAGCAGGTGTCAGGGGCTGAAGAAGGGGAGGCGGGGAGTGCCTGCTAACAGGTGTGGGGTTCTTTTTGGGGGTGGTGAACATGTTTTAAAATTAGACTATGATGATGGTTACATAACTGTGAATACACTAGACATCATCAAATTGTATGCTTTAAATGTGTGAATTGTAGGGTATGTGAATTACATCTCTACACAGCTGTTCAACAAAATTGTTTGGGCTTAAAAATGCTTGAGACCACCTAGCGCTGGGTCCTCATTACAAATTAACTCCAACTCTATTACAGTTTCATATTACAGATACAGTCAAGAACAAGACATCTGCACCCCCAAAGTAACATGACGGTGATGACTGGGGAGCTGAGATGCTTTCTGACACACTGTCTCACCCAGTAAACGTTCTGGGAGTCACCTCACCAAACAGATCTTTCTGTGACTGTACACTGGGCTGATCTGGGGGTGAACTTTTATCGTCCTGGCTGAACACACAATGGAATGCAGACATTTTTCAATAACTACCAAACGCTTCATTATAGCTGCCCTTGCAAGATTCCCACAGGGCATTCTGAACATTTTGACGAAATCAAGTTGATGCAATAACCAGGGTAGACTACATTTAATACAAAGCCCCAGAAGAAAGGGAGTCCCCTCTCTGCAGCCCACCTGGTTGGCAGAGGGGCTGGGTGCAGACTTTCCTCGGGCTGCAGAGAAAAAAGAGAACAGAGAACTTGATTTTTGTCACTGACATCCCTGTAGCCTCCTGGGGTTGCCTCAACACAAAGCCCCAGCACTCTCACCCATGGAGGGACCACTCCAGCAAGGAGCACAGGACAACCATGGATTATCACAGCACTACAACGAAACCAGAGAAGAGATATCTGTGAGAAATATATACTGTATTTAGTGGCAAATTAGGTCATGGGTGTCCTCACTCGCCACAGTCCAGAATTTCTTTATTCATAGTTCAACAACTCAGCACAGCTGCAGAGTTTAGAGGTTTCAAAAACCATAAATCTATCTGCTCCCTGCTTATCTGAATTTCATACAAGATTAATATTCTACCTCCATTCACTGACAAAGACAAATGGCCACTGGGTGCAAATGATAGTATTCTATATAAATAAACATTGTGGAAATAACTCAATTGAAAAGATATCTGGAGCTAAAACTTGGTGTTTCGGAACAATATATATTTTGTAAACAAAACACCGCGTGGTTATTTGGAAAAATGTCTTTAAAGTAGATGTGAAAAATACTAAAGGTCATATCTGGAGCTAAAATGTGGTGTTTCCGAACAATAAATATTTTATACACAAAATACTGTGTGGTCATACAGAAAAATGTCTTTAAAGTAGACATGAAAAATACAAAAGGTCAGTAAACAGCCAGTTCTTCACAGCTGTCAAATGCAGTGGCTCCAAGATGAAGGGTGGTGAACCAAAACAGGAAAGCCCTGATAATTTAATTAAAAAGAAGCTACAAGTCAAAATCGGAATCTCATTTAAAATTCATCAGCAATATAAAATAAAGATTAAAGGTACCCTATGGTAGAAGCCAGGAAATTCTTCTGCTGTGAGTGTTTACCTTTAAAATGAAGTTTTTTCCGTAGGTTTACAAAATGAAAAGTGAAAGATAATACCTTACTTCATTTGTTTGAAATAATGAAATGTGGGTGTATGTTTTAAAGGACTCATGGTTCTATCCCCAGCACCTAGGACTCAGAAGGTGTTTAACTATCTACTGAAACAATGAACAGTAAAAACAATGATCAACTTGGTTCTTCCACTTTACACCAAAATGTCAAAGAAATCCACTCTGATTACTCTGTGTAAATAAAGTTAAAAACCAATCTGAGTTGCAAAGATTCTCTTGTAAGTAAACACGCCAGTGTGTCAGGATTAAGTATTGAAGTAACATTCTAGAACAAAATAAGATCTAAATATAAGGCAGTGATTTCTGTGGCTCATGTTTAAGATACAGGCACCAAATTTCAGAATAATCAAGAATCTTTTCACATAAAGAAAAAACCTCATCAGGCTGATTGCAAAGTACTCCAGAAGTTTATACACAAGAGGAAAAGAAAGTTTACACTTCTGCAGAAAAATCAAGTGACAGGTGGAAGAAGGAAAGCAAATTCGGGGACAGAAAGAAGGCAGACAAGGAACTGTGAGACACCTCAGTTAATGGAAGGCCTTCATTAAAGAGGGGCAGGTCTCAGGGAAAAAAATCTCACTGAGAAGATGAAGGGGAATGAGCTGCTGGCACAGAACAGCACTCAGGGATTCCTGCTACCATTTCAGTTATTTCTACGATTCTGTACTTTGGAAGCCGAAGGGAACAGAAAACTGGGTGGAATAAAAATTCATTTCAGAAGAAGACCAATTCCTAAAACAGCTGTGAGTTGTGAAAATGGCACACAACCTGAGGAAGTTTATGAGGAAAACTTTGAACTGTCTGTGTGGGTGCAATGCCTTCTCACCATGCACGTCCTGGAATAATTTCTATGCTTAAGGTACAGGCACCTTACCTTACTTTTCACCTGAAAAGTAATTCTTTGTAAACCTGATTAAAGTAGGTATTAAGTAAAGGCCAAGATCTTTCTGTTAGAGTCTTTTCTTGAAGGACAATTTTCACATTGGGGTTCCAATAAAAACTGGTGACAAATATTGTCTGAATCTACTTATGAGAAATATCCAGAGAACAGGCAAACTCACAGAGACAAAAATGTTACAAGGGACTGGGGGAGGGCAGGGAGAGGTAATTGCTTTATGGATACAAACGTTCAGTCTGGGAGTGACACCAAAGTTTTGGAAATAGCTCAAGGGAATGGCCGCACAACACTGTGAATGTAATGAACTGTGAATGTAACCACTGAATTGTGCTCTTAAAAATGGTTATCAGGGCAAATTTTGTTATATATATTTTCCCAAAATTAAAAACAACAGCTAACTGTGTATTTAAGGGTCTTAAGGGGTGAACTTTGGAGAATTCCACAATTATTCTAAATAATGAGATTCAGAATTATTACTGACCACGGAAAAGCTCAAATTCTGCAGACTCTTTTCCTTTTAAGTAGATTATACATTAAATGAAGCTAAACTAAATTGATACCTAGAGAAGCATACACTACTGTGTTGTCAGGAATTAATTTCTAAATATAAGGATGTAAAAATACCACGAAAAAAACACAATTCAGTAATATAGTGCCACACCTGTAGCGTTAGTCTTTTCCAAATTTATGGCAATATTGTCACAAAAAGTCACTGTATATCAGTCAAAAGGGTGAAATTATTTATCATGGTGCATCATATGTAGTGCAAACATTTGCTAAACTTTTAAAGAATTATTATTTAACTACCTGCTAAATGCTACTAGCATCCCTCCAACAAAGTATAACAACCAAAACTGTCTCCAGACATCAACCAGGGTTTGGGGGCACACAAAATCGCCCCTGTTGAGAAGCAATGTCCTAAATTAATCAAGAGAAATTTGAGAACTGCCCGTGTTTACCAAGAAAATCAAAAGGAAACACTAAGAAAAACAACACACTTTAATTTGTTATGAGAGGCAGAATCAGTGACAGATATCAGAAACTGAAGAATTCTTCCAACATTTACAGGCACCTTCAAGGCCATTGTATAACTAGAATCCATAGCTAATTTCAAGAATTTTATCCTGCCAAAATATTTTAATTATAATCCATTTCCTTCAAATTCTACCATGAAGAAATCCACTAATCTGATGGCTGGGAAAATAATCTCACATCTTTCATCAGATCCCTGGTCTGCTTGGGTTCAAGGGGGAAAGAGGCTAAGCCCCAGTTTCTTCAGAGAGAGCGAGTTTCCAGAAGAGTGATTGTTTTGGGCACTCGATGTGTATATTTTGGGTGTGTGAGAAAGCAAGTGAAGTAAAATGTCATTTGAAAGAAAAAACATTGAATAAATCTGAACTACATACTGGAAGGGAGAGAAGATGAGCTGAATTATTTTATTACACAGGATTTCATCAAGGAGTCTTCCAGCACAGGAGACCACAAAAAGCAATTGTTCTGTTGGATAATCCAGTAGGACTCAGGGTCTTTAAATCAACAATGATGCTCAGGGTGCCCATGAACTTTCACCTTTTCTGAGTACAGTCCAGCCGAGCTCACACTATCCCACTGGTGACTGTGGCGGTCCAACTTCTAAACAAACTTTCTGCCTTGACCAACTGAGTATGAAAACTCCTACACCCAACAGCATGGCAATGATCTCTTTGGCATTCATGAGACTCTTTTTGGTGCTATAACTTCTGGTTGTAATCGACTCTCATGGGAAAGTCTGCAGACTCCCAGGCACAACTTCTCTCCGAGTGGCAGCTCACTATAGTAACAACTACCTGGACCATTAGTGTCCTTCTTGGATCCTCCAACAAAAAAGGAGCTGCAAAGAACTGGCCACCAATACTGGTCACTTAGAACTCAGAAATGAAACAGTCAGTGGTCAAAGCAGAAAGCAGAAGTCCAGGGTTTAGACTAAGCCACACAAGTCCAGAGCGCCCTACGCAAATGTCATCTCAGGCCAGAAGCAGCACAAAGTGCATATGGACTCCCTGGTTAAATCTGCTGGTCATCACCAGGCTATTATTAAAGAGGGGGAAAAGAACTAGGATGGAAACAGAGCCAATAATGACTTGGCACCTACAACTGTGCCCACACGCTTTGAAATGACCCACTTTTCCACGTAGCTCTAAGACTTTCCCAAAAGAACCAAAAAAAAAAACCCATACATCTGTAACTCCACCAGTGCTCCAGGCATACTAGATTCGAAAAATGGTCATCCCAGAAATGGAAGTTGTTTTTTTTTAAAGTGATCTGAAAAGGATGTTTGATTCAGGGGAAAATCAGGCCCCACTGCAAACTGGGTGGAGTATGGCAGCCAAGACGGCAACGCCAGACCTCAGAAGGCTCTGCTGTAAGTGAGCCTGCTTCTTGCTACTTCAGCCATGGTCCATGGAGGCCCAGATCAAAGGACAACACCTCCCCAGGGGCCTACTCTACTGGCCACACCGCCTCAGGATGGGGCCCAAACAAGTCTTCAAGGAAAATGGTGGTTGGCCCACTAGTAGTTTCACAGCTGCCTGCAACTTGCAGGTACCTTCCAAGGAGAATAAATAAGAAAAGGGAGCCTTGTAGCAGATAAAAAGAGTTTTAAAACTGGGTTTTGTTTTCGTTTTATAAAATCAGCTTTCCAAGAAAAAAGAAATACCTTGAATTTACATGGGAGAGAAGACCAAAAACTATGCTCCCCTCAAAAGCACACACACTTAAGTAATCACCTCCATTTTTCTTTACTAAAATTTGTATCGATCTTCTGGGAGATAAGTAAAAAGAGTTTGTTATGCAGTGCTGGTTGGAAGTATACAGTACTTTTTTGCTAACAAAATCACCCATAACAAAACATCTTGAATCATTCTGACAGTTTCCAGTACATAAAGCCAATACAAGAATATTTATTTTTTAAGCCCCCAAAATAAGGAAGGGGATGACAGGCTATTCACTATGTAATCAGAAATCCACTTTAGAGTTTCACTTACTCAGAGTCAAATGTAGGCAGATCCCTTTTTTCTTTCTAGGGTTTCTTTTTAGGCCTGTTTTCTATCTTCAGTTACCTGTTAATGAAAAATACCCAGAGTTAAGACAAAAAAACGTTAATGAAGACATCCTGAAGTCTATCTTCATAGTTCCATAGCCAGGCAGACCTGAGTTAGTAGTACTAGGAAGCCAGACTCATAAATGTATTTTCAACTAAAAGGTAGACAACCATTTGTTGAATTTAAGACTTGTCTCTGTTTAAAGCATATACTCAGCCTATTCTCACCAATCTGTTCAAAACTTCCATTACCTCTGAACAAATCATGACCACCCGGCCAGCGAATTTCAGTAACTGAGAAATCTGCACAGCTTTAACGACAGATGCACTTTCCCACCCCCATCCCCTAAAGCACACCAAGCGAAAACACAGGTATGCGGGTAGTCTGAATGCAAGGCGACTCAGCCCATTTTTACTGATGACTTCATATCTCGCTTTGTGGAAGATGAAACGGTTGTGCTAGGTGCTACAGTGGTATCAGGGACACAGCAGGGCTCTGCTCTCACAGGACAGACTCAGCCTGGTCCTGGTGGGATGTCGTTGGGGAGGGAAGCACAGGGACAATTAGAGAAGGTGACTGAAGATGAAAGAATCAATTAGTCCATTGGTAGGGGCCAGGGAGAAGCTCTCTTAGGGGAAGGGAGCAATTGAACAGGGGCAGGAGGCAGGAGGCAGGCAGAGGACACGGCACTGCCAGTGACTGTGGTAAGAATCACACTGGCACATGGAAGGTAAGCAGCTGGACCACGCAGGCAAGGGAGTGGCTGGTCCCTGATCTCAAAGGATTCTGCAGCGCAGAAGGAGTTTGAGCCTACACGTGTCCCACTACACCCAGTTCTTCACACAGCACCATATGCTGTCTTTTTTTTTTCCAAATATTTTTATTGAGAAATCTTCATACACATACAGTCCATACATGGTGTACAATGGCTCACAATATCATCACATAGTTGTGTATTCTTCACCATGATCATTTTTAGAACATTTGCATCAGTCCAGAAAAAGAAATAAAAAGTAAAAAGAAAAAATTTATGCATCTCCCTCTCACTGACCACCAGTATTTCAATTTACCCAAATTTTTACCCTTTATCCCCATTATTTATTTACTTTTTATCCATATATATTTTTTTACTTATCTTAAAAAAAAACACCCCGGATAAAAGGAGTATCAGACACAAGGTCTTCACAATCACATGATCATCTTGTAAAAACTGTATCATTAAACAATTGTATTCAAGAATCAGGGCTACTGGAAAATAGCTCAACAGTTTCAGGTACTTCCCTCCAGTCACTCCAATACACCAATAAACTAAAAAAAGGATATCTATATAATGCATAAGAATCTATATAATTCATCAGCCAATGAAACTATTCTGAGCACCAGACTCTTTTTTAAAAATCTGACCATGTCCCATTCTCCAGAAAAACCGTACTGGGATACTCTTGCTCACACAGAACTATTCCTTCCCCCTTACAGGAACACGGTGATTCTTAAGGTTTCCCACTTGGACTGGAGTCTAGGTTTCCCTCCCCAGACAGCCAACTACCCAGGAAATTCCAAAAGAAATGCCCCACCTGACAAAGAGGAAATGTAGGACAACCATGGGACAGGGGCTTGTACAAGTGCCAGCAGAAGGGATGAGATGGAGAAGAACTCAGCAAGTCCTGATATATCGTAGTGATAAGGCCAAGAGGCCATGTGAATGTTATAGCCACTGTGGGAAACGATGTGGCAGATTCTCAAAAAATTTAACATAGAACCCATATTCTACTCCTCAGTATGTATCAAATAGATACTTGTACACCAATGTTCACAGCAGCACTGTTTACAATAGCCAAAAGGTGGAAACAACCCAAATGTCAATGAACAGAAACACGAAATGTAGTACATCCACGATGGAGTACGATTCAGTCATGAAAAGGAAGGAGGCACTGACACATACTACGACACAGAGGTACCCTGAACACATTCTGCCAAGGGAAGTAGGGAATGGGAAGGACTGTTTAATGGGAATGAGGTGAGAAAAATGTTGCAGAACTAGAGGTGGTGGTTGCCCAACACTGAATGTTCCAAATGCCACTGAATTGTTCACTCCTAATATAAATAATTGTACATTATGTGAATTTCATCTCAATTCTTTAAAAAGTATGGTATGGGCAGGAATTTTTGCCAAAAGCAGCAAACTGGCAACACACACACACGTACGCGCGCGCACACACGTACGCACGCACACCAGGGAGTCGATTACCAGTAACTGCTGCAGAGAGGCCCAGTGAGGCCAGAGGTTTGGCAAGACAGAGACTGCTGGTGCCCCTACCAGAGTGCAGACCCTTGGGAGCTGCTCCCATGCCTGCTGTGTCTTCAGGCCCCACCTGTCAGCTTACACAGAAACAAGGGATAGATGCTCAGGGCCCATTTACAAAACCAAGTGCCCATGTTCAATGTGAATGCTTCCTGTGGATAGGGCTGGGGCAAACTGGCCTTTGAATGTATCCCTCCCCTTCCCCAAGTTCCATGCACCTGGCAGTGGTAAAATGTATTTGGACTTCGCACTTTCTTTGAAGAGAGTAATGTCCTCTTCTCTGTGAATCTCAATCTAAGACAGGCAAGCTAAACAGGCTTCATGGAGGAGGTATACTCACATTCGCCCATGAGGTCAGGCGAGAAGGAGAAGGTACTGCAGCTGAATGTATTCTACATTCTCAAGTCAGTGAATGAGGGCATGGGAGGGGAGCCCTGAAAGTTTCTAAAACTCTAGGGTGTGCTCTAGTGGTGCCAGGGACAGGAGATGCAGAGCAGAGTGCCAGCACAGAGGGAAGGCGGGGCTGCCTGGACAAGTGGCTCTGCAGGTGACGCAGGCCCTAGCACTGAAGAAGCCACAGCCCTCTATCCAGGCAGGAGTCGGGGTGCCCCGACTGGGGGCTGGGGCTGGGGGCTGGAGCAGACGTGGAGCAGGGGCCAGCCAGGGAGGAGCCAAGGGACCACTTTCACTCTTCTGCCCAGCAGGTGAAGAGCTGCCCCGCAGGTGCCCACGGGCCCAATGTCGTCCGCACACCCAAGGGCCGCAAGCCCAGAGACCGCTACTGCCCTCACTCGCTTCGAGGTTGTCAGCGCCCCCCCACCTCCTACCCTGTAGAGCTGCAACATCCTAGACTAGGAATTGGGGTGAAGGAACCCCTCATAAAAAGATAGTAGAAACTAAACTTCCTGCCATTTTTTTATTGCATTTTGCTCTAAGCGCACAAGGCTCAAACCCTGGGCAGACCCTGGACTGAACCCTATAACTGTGGGAAAAAGAATTCACCAGCCCTGCACAATGCCTGAGCCATTTTCCTGCCATTCTACCTCCATTCTACAGCATTCATGTGCACGGACATTTTACTGAAGACAAAAGAGCAAAAATAAACCAGGAAAAAGAAAGAGTTTCAGCTCCCACTTTTCTCCTAATTAATGGTAAGAAAATCTCTCTGGGCCAGAGTTTCATCAGCTGTGAAATGAAAGTATTAAATTATTTATGAGGTTTCATTCCCATCAAAAAATCTGTGGAACCATTTTCCCGTTTGACTTGCTTTGTAAATTCTTTAGAGAAAATACTTACAAATAACTGAACCACGAAGTTGCAAAAGGACTGCTTGGGGAGGGAGAGGAGTACATGTTTCTGACCTGCAGCCAACGGAGCACTGAAATGTAGCCCAGGGATGCAATGTTTGCACAGCATTGCCATAATGATTAGCATTTCCACTTCACAGAAATTCAAGTTGCACCGTCAGGAACATAACCCAAAAAAAATCTAAAATATGTTTTCAGAATCCAATAAACATGACAGAGAAGTTGCTGTTTCCTCTAGATTCCTTTTCTTTTTTGACCAAGCCCCTCAGCCATGTGTTAAAATGGGTGCTGGCATGAGAAGGGATTGGGGGGGTGGGGTAAAGCCAGAGAATTTAAACCATTTCATTCGCTACGGGGATTCAAATAATGAATCAGTTTCCTGTATTACAGTATTTTAAAGAATTTTTATATTCTGAGACGATTCATTTCACAGACTTTAAATCTGGAAATCAGTAGTTTTTAAATGGGGTTAACTGTGTCCCCCAGTGGACATCTAATCATCTTGAAGCATCTGAGGTTGTCACAAAGGATGGGTAGGGGTATCGGGGAAGAGGGTACTACCGGTATCTTGGGAAGACCGGCCAGGGATGCCAATAAATACTCTATATACATGGAGCACTCCCCCACAGCAAAAAATTATCTGGCCCAAAATGTCAATACTGCTGAGGTTAAGAAACCCTGCTTTAAACCATAGTAAAATTTCTATAAGTTTAAAAAAGATATACCCTATCTACTTTCATTTCCCAGAGCATTTTTTTATTCTTTTTAAGTAGTACAGGTACATGGTTTTGAAAAGTAAAATAATGGTGAAGCAGAAGATTCAGCTTTTAAAATAGAAGCCTTTCAGCACCATTTATACCTAATTCCACTTCCCAAAGAAACCTCTTTCAAATTTTAGAACTGTTTTGGCTTTGGGTGGTATTCACTAGCATTGACTTTCATGTTTATAAATAGTCTGCTTATAACACTGCCTCATTTTAAGTATTACTTATTGATTTTCTAATATATAGCCAAGTAGTTTGGATTCGCACGATTCCCACTCACTCCTGCACCTACCTTCCCTCACATTTTCTCACAAGTTTTATAAACTAATTTTTAGTTAACTCTACACTCCATAGTTTATCAGTGGATTGGGGACTGCTGAACAAGCAGTATACGATGATGGATTTCTTTCTTATTCAACATTTGGGTTTTCCTGGAGTTAATTAGGCGCCTCTGTTTTGATTTGCTTGTTTTTTGTTGTTTTTTTCTGCCCCTTGATAACTGAACACTCTCATTCAATCCTTTAATACAATTTTTTTAAATGGTCAAAATTCTAAGATAGTCAGTCAATTCCACGTCCTCACATCTTCCTCCCCGCCGGCCGCACAAACCCCAGACCTCCCTGCTGACACTTCCCGTGTAGTGCTCCAAGTCAATACTGGTCACATTTAATTAACCGGGCTGAAGAACTGGTGCCCTCAGACAACACCCATGACCTGAGAATTCCTTCTGCCTCTTCCTGTTTCTAGAGCTCTTTCTTGTTGTACTCCCTTCATTTGGTGGGGGACATTCTCCAGTAGATGGGAAATGAAGTATGAACAGAAATTTTTACTCCATTAAATTTTACTAAGATCCTGAATGTGTACCAAGTACCCTATCCTTGATTGACAATCAATGCAACAATGCCTTCAAAATTCTTCATGAGAATTATTTTCAGAGAATTCTACACTCAATCTTTTGTTTAATTTCCAGTGTTGCTGTTCAAAAAAAAATCTAATCTATTCTGATTCCAGATCCTTCATGTGACTTTTTTTCTTTAATCCAGAGACGTGCTTAGTACTGCCTATATCTTCAATTTTCTAAAATGGTATGAACCTTGATGTAATAATTTTTTATATAGTTAATTTTTAATCACTGTTTAGACACAGCATACATTTCCCTTTTCTTCAGTGTTGAGAAATATTTTTTCTCTCCCTGATTATTCCTATTAGGCAAACATCTGAATAACTACAGCTCATCTGTGCAGCAGAACTTTCTTCAAGCATGTAAACTGGTAACTGCACTCACTGTTCAGAAAGGTAGCTACTAGTTACATATAATTCCTAGGCACTTGAGATGTGGAGAGTACAACTGGGGGACTGAACTTTAAATTTTATTTCATTTTAATTAAGTTTAAACAGTCACATACGCTACCATACTGGACAGCACAAATCTAACGACTATGACAAAAAAGAAAACAAAAGACAAAAAACAGGAGAAGCAGGACCCTTAGTGCCAACTCTGAGCTCTTAATAGCCAATTCAAGGACAATCTTAAGATCGACCTCAGTTTAGAAGAAAAAATTGTGCATAATTCAATCTTAAGATCGTCTTCAGTTTAGAAGAAAAAATTATGTATGATTCTTAAGTCCCTATTACTATATTCGACATCAAGAACTCTGGTTTAGTTTCATATGGGCTCCTTCCTTGTAAGAATTCAAGGACACAGGCCATTTCAGACAGTTCTCATACAAGCAGTGACATCCCTTTGTATGTAAAGATGGGTACTATTACCCCCAAGGTATAAATGGAGCAAAACCCAAGTATCCCCACTTTCTCCGAGAAGGAGGTACCAAGGTACCTCACAAAACGGAAATTTGTATTACACTTAAAATCTTCATGGCATAAAGCAGAAGCAAAATATTAAAAGCAAGAAAAGAGAAGAAGCAGACAAGGCACCTGCCAGCTTCTTTGTAGTGGGGAACCACTCCGCCGCCCCTGCAGGTGGGTGAAGAACACATTTCTTTCTGCACACTCTGAGAAACGCTACTTCTGAACACTGGGTGCTCGCAGCAATAGAAACCAGAACATATACCAGGTGTTCTCTGCACATTCATTCATTCAACAAATACCACAAAACCTGATCCAGGTGCTCCACTAACAATCACCTACAAAAAAAACAGAACAAAACCAAACTGCAAAAGTCCCACACAGCGACCACAAAGCACATAAACACACTGATCCATGTGAATGTGGGGAAACCACACTTCATCACACCACTTTCATCCATGCCTAGAATACGACGGGCATGTAATAAGAGTGTATCCAAAAAAATGTAAAACCAAGATCAAAACAAAAAGAAAGTCACTATTTTTTCCAACTATAAAGAAAATTAAACTAGTGCCATGTCCAGAGGTAAATAAATATTCAGGAAGAATTGTCTATTTCTTTATTTAAGGATCAATGGAAAACGATATTTTCTTATTCCACTCTTCATATAAATAATTTAATACCCATTAATTTGTGCAAGATATGAAACAAACTCACAAGTTTTACAAGTTCAGTGTAGAAGTATGAGCAATTACAAGAAGGAAACAACAAGACTAAAAAGAAACCATTGATTTACTCTTTGATTTTTACAAGGTTTAATAGTAAGTATCTGATGCATGGAGAACTGGCGAAAAATCAAATCACATGGGCTCATGTGAATTTTTAAGTGTAACACACAAATTTATCATTCATTGATCACCCCCAACTCATTCTAAGAAATGTCAAATAAATTACACATACAAGGACCAAGATATAATTTATCCTATGATAATCCAGTACAAAATAAGGTAATAACATGGCCCAAATTGGGCTTCTAACTTTATAATCCATCCAGAGTTAATATAAAGGGACAAACAAACAGAAACAGAAAATTTTAATAAGCTGTACGTTCCACAGTATTAGTTTTAAAACATCTGTACTAATTTAAATTCAGATGTTAGTAATTTAAATTCAAATGTCAGAGTAAATTTTATTAAGGGACATGAAACTAAATTTTGGTGAGAGAAAAAGAATCCCAACGTTTAAAGATAATTTATTAAAGATCAAGTTAATATTGCCTTTTTTATTCAGCAAAATTGACAACCAAAAGCAATTTGAATCTCTTCCCAGATACAATACCAAACTTGATAAACATAATCCTCACATGAGACGATCAGTTTTTGGTTTACAGATGTGCATCATTTAAATAGAAAAAAAAATCTAATTAATCTCTCTCATCTCCCAAAGTGCTGGCTCCACAATTAGCATAATTTTGAATGTAATTGCCAAGCACATTATTTATTGACAGAAATTATGATCAAAGTTTCTGAACACCATATGGTCATGGTATTCATGTTTCAAAGTATCTGTAATCTGCAAAAAATACATCTTCCTGCTGCCTCATACAGAAAGATCATCTGTACTGTTTGCAACTCCATTTACTAATTCGGCAAACAAATCCCTCTGAAAAACAATTAAGTAACAGTCAACACCTCCCCCCTACCAGTCATAAATTTCAACTTTTTACTTAAATAGACATCTAAACCTTAGGACACCAATGTCCATGGAAATAAACACTTATCAGTTAACTCAAGAACAGTACTTTACATGCATGCACACACATACACATATATACACACACGTGTCTTTCTATTCAAGTGTCACCACCCTATTTGGGACATTAGAAAGAGCTTCTATTGGCATTTCTTGTGTTTGAACTTTACAAGGCTTGACTTTCACCTCAGCAAACCATAGGTATACGACCTTCATGGAAGAGGAAATCAGAACTCAAAGAGAAGTAGCTTTTAAGCAGGCAGTGTGGGTCAGTGAGAGAATGTACGCCTGCCATGCGGGACACTAGTTCCATTCCCAGCCCATACCCACCCTGTCCCTCTCCCAAAAAAGAAAGAGAACTAGATTTGAAAACGGAGGTATAAAGAAAAGGACAATTCATCAATGGACCCGGGTCAAGATGGCGCCCATGGCTTTCCTATTCTGGACCCAGAAGTGGGTCCCCTGGCCTCAGGGCTCTTCAAGGCAGCCTGGTTGAGTTGTGGACACAGACTCCCCACTGCTTCCTGCCTTATTGCTCCACCACGCAAAAGAACAACACTCTCATACAAGTAAACAGGAATTTCACTATCCTGAAAAAAGCTATAGAGCCATTGTATGCAAGAGACACAGATCATCCAACTTTCAGATTCTTAACCCCTTCTGAAATAGGTGTCTTCAAAATGACAAGAGTTTAAGTCCTAGTCTTTCCTAAAAATGGAAATAAAAGAACAGTTAAATTCTACAATGTGGAAGGTGGTAGGTCATTGGGAATTCTGTTGTCAGTTACAGAGGATCAGGTCAGTCCTTCATCCAAGCCTTTAAAAATGTTGATTTTTCAACTGGGGGTGACTATGTTCCTCAAGGGACATTTGGCAAAGTCTGGAAGCATTACTGGTTGTCAAAGCTGGGGGCTGAGGTCCTATTGGCTTCTAGTGGGTAAAAAGTCAAGAACGTTGCTACACGTCCTACAACGCACAGGTCAGGCCCCTAAAACATGTGCCTCCATAAGAATCACATCATTCAATGGGAGTTACGGGTCTCCCTTTGGGCAGTGGAAAGAGCTGACATAACAAGTTGGGGTAGGTTGCATCTAAAGATAAGAGAAGCCGTGATGAACACAGAAGAATATTCCATTGTCAGCAAGTCTCAACACTGAGCTTCATGATTCTCTCTCCAATCTACAACCACTTTGCAAACACCACAGAGTCTGTCTGGACCTACTCCCCATCCTTTGCCTGGGCTCTGGGCAAGGTCTCCTCTCTGGTTTTGTGTCCTGTAGTCTCCTTCCCTCTCAGAGTCCCATATGTCCAACTCAGAAACATTAGGGCATAGGAACTGCCATTCACATGGCAAGGGCATAGAACCCTGCCTGGCAGACCACAGGCTACGGAAGCAGCACACAGCCAGGCATAAGTGGGGTTCAGCACTTAGGGGATGTGTGGCCCTCAACAAGATGTGAGCCTTCAAGAATCCTTTCATCATAAAAACGGGTTGAAAGATCCAGACAAGCCATGACTGTTAGAACAGAGATATTATATGTAAAACACATAGCACAGCTCCTTACTCACCCAAGGTATAAACTGGAGGCTATTATCATCAGTCATAATGAACAGAAATCAACCACGGAACTGAAGGGATCCTGAAAAGTGGTTCCAACCCTTCTTATAAATTGAGAAACAAACAGTAATTCATTCTACACTAATCCTTTATACCTATTTAGTGTGAGATATTTAAGTACCTTTATTTCTAATATTCATTTTTATTTCTTATTTCCAGTTAAATTTATGAAACATACTCAAGTTTAACAGGTCCAACTATCAATGGAGAGAGACTCCACAATACTTAACAGTGATAAGGGTACCTTCAATGTCCTCTTTTTTTTTTTTTTTTTAAACTTCAATGTACTTTTAACGCCAACAAATTATTTTAAAATGTTCTCCAAGATGCAAATGTTCAAAAAAATGATCAGGGGATGAATACACAACAATGTGATGATATTGTGAGCCACTGATTGTACCCATGTCAAGAATGTTTGTATGTTTGTTCACTGTTTATAATAAAATAAGCAAAATAAAATACAGTCATACAAAAAAAAATGTTCTGCAGTAAAATTCAGTGATTCAGATGTTTGTAACTCATTATGAATTGTTTTCTCTAAGAAAATAATTTCAAAGAATTTTAATTTTCAGACTTAAAAAGACTAGAAAGTTTTACCTAAGGTCTGCTCAACTAGCTGCTTCTACTATAGTCTACATCATACTAAACTTAGAAATGTACTTCTTCCCAATGTACTTGAACAGAAAGTGGCTAGATTAAAATACGAGGCCACTAATACAGCAGAATTCAAAAGCCACTGTGAGCTAATGACCACCAATAAGACAGCACCTCTCATTCTCTAAAATACTTAATCATTCCACACCCAGGAAAAGAAGAGAAAAAGAACTGAGGTGGTCTTTTTCCAAAAGTATGTGCAAAATAGCAAAAATAAAATTACTAACTGAGGAAATCAGGACAAAAAGAAGATGATGGTAGGGAAAATGAGACAAAGCTGAGAGACAAAGGGCAGAAAAAAAATCAATCCTCTACTACAACTTACATCTCTTCAAAGGGAACAATAAAAATGACTCTGAGTTTCCTAGACATCTACTCAAAGAAAGAAATTATCGTTTGAGTAGATGCTTGATTTACAGCATCTACAAAATAAACAACTATTAGAAACACACCTTCTTGAATTTGACACACGTGCAAAACTTCTCCCATGGATCCCCAGAGAGAGGGAAATGTGGACTACGTGAGATGTTCTCCTCGCAGTAAACACGTGGGAAGTTTCACAGGGCCAGTTAAAACAACCCTTGATGTCAGGCTATGCAGCACCAAAGTGAAGTTCAGTAAATCAGATTTATGAGCAAACTCACAGACCTCCCTGCACTGAGGCTTACTCCAAGGATACATCTTAGAAGCACTCAGAATCCCCACTGGACTTCAAATCTCTTAGGGTTGCAGAAACACTTTGCAGAATATTGTAAACATATTTCCGTGCCAATAAATACAGCGCTGCTACAGTATCATTTTAATGGTTGCCTAGTAACCCATTATACAGCTAGATTATACTCCATTAACCCATCCTTCACTATTGCATGCAATTCCTTGCCATTGTAAGCAATGCTTCAACAAACAATCAGAATCATTTTTTAAATGTCAAAAAATTGCTTGGAACACCTACATAAAAACATAGCTGCAATTTTATTATCTAATAGTTGAAGAAAAAAATCTAATGGCAAGAATACACAATGACTATAAACTCAATGGTACCTTCAAAATAACTTGTTTTTATTAATCCTATCATGGATAAAGCTTTTTGAAAAATACCTTTTTAACATCATAAACCATGCCTGGTGTTTACATGAACAACTTTCAGATTTCCTGAAAAAAAGTTTCAAAGTAACTTCTGTTAACCCCTTTTCAAAAATTTCACTTAAGGATTTTATTTTTGGTTTTAGAAGGGAAAAACAATGTGCCAGTTGTGACTTTTATTACAGTTTAGCAACATATTCAGTAAAACCCAAGGGCCAAAGGCCAAACAGTGCCTACTGTGCTCCATTGTTACCCAATGAGCCCACTTTGCTGATTCAGAGCCACCAAGAACCCTACCTGCACAGCCTCGGGGCTGAATTTAAACCCCACTGCCCAGGAGGCAGTCCCGACTCGTCCAGACCCAGGACCCAATCCCACAACAAGCTGTGGCAGGCAGCCTTCTAAGATGTACGCCAAGGAACCCTTCAGGCATTCCTGCCCTTCTCCAGGAGTCCTTACCTAGTACCTTGCTTTTAACCAAAAGAATACAACAAAGGTGAAGTGACCCCTGTCCTGCTAACCAACTCCATTTGTAGCCTTCTCAGAATGCATGTTCTGATGAAGGAAGCTGCCTTGGTGACAGTCCACGTGCCAGGAATTGGATCCTGCCGACACCTGCGTGAGTGAGCATGGAAGAGCATAGAAGCAGATCTTCCCCCAGCTGAGCCTTCAACCCTAGCTGACACGGGGACTGCACACTGTGACAGACCCTGAAGCAGAGGGCCTGGCAGAGCCAGGTCTGAATTCCTGACTCACAAAAACTCTAAGTCAATGAATAACATTATTACCTAATAATAATAAATGTATCTGTTCTAGTTTGCTAGCTGCCGGAATGCAACACACCAGAGACGGATTGGCTTTTAATAAAAGGGGATTTATTTTGTTGGTTCTTCAGAGGAAAGGCAGCTAACTTTCAACTGAGGTTCTTTCTTATGTGGGAAGGCACAGGATGGTCTCTGCTGGCCTTCTCTCCAGGCCCCTGGGTTCCAACAACTTTCCCCGGGGTGACTTCTTTCTCCATCTCCAAAGGCCTGGGCTGAGCTGCGAGTACTGAGATGAGGAATGCCGAGCTGCTTAGGCTATGCTACATTGCGTTCTCTCATTTAAGCACCAGCCAATTAAGTCAAACTTCACTCATTGCAGCAGACACGCCTCCTAGATGACTGCAGATGTAATTGGCAACAGATGAGGTACACGTACCATTGGCTTATGTCCGCAGCAACAAGACTAGGTATGCTCACCTGGCCAAGTTGACAACTGAATCTAACTAACACAGTATCCTTCCCAGCTGCTAAGTTTTGGGGGTGATTGGTTATACAGCAATAGATAACCAACAAAAATGGTTCAACTATATAGAAATAAATTTATTTAACTGACTTTTTAAATAGGCATTTATTTAGTATTGGTCTCCCCTAAGTGATAAGATCCACAATGGTAAGTACGGGTCTGCTTTGCTCCCCGTTTTAAGCACATGTTGGGCACATAAGGAACAGTGAACCAATAATTGTGTGTGTTTGTCTGACATCTCGTGAACCAAGTTTGATGAAAACGCGCAGATACTAAGTGCTATCAGGTTCAGAGTAGCTGCTACCCAAACTGAAAGTCATTTTCCCTTTACTCTATAGAATTTGGCCCTTGAGACCCAAGAACCACAAGTCAGCTTTATTGAGGAACATCACTTTAACAAACTGGTGACCAATCCACAGCCTTATGGTGGTAACAAGGTAACCACATTTCCCTCCTTGAGATGTACCTGGTTGATTCCAGATGTACCAGCATCATTATTACTAGTCCCCTTCTCTCTCAAAGTGGTCCCAATGTGGATGACACATTATATGGCCACTCTAGGTAATTAAAGATACATCAACAACCAAGATGGCCTAGGCTCCAGAACCACAAGCTAGGAATGTCAAGGTCCCAGAGAGCACAAAGAAGCAGCAAGGTACTGAACCTGGAGATCCAAACATGACAGAACTGATGGAAACAGCCCTAGCTTAGAGACATGAATCGTCAAAGGAAGCTCCCTACATTTGCCGCCTTGAAATTATCAAAAACTTTCATGTCAACCAATACAACGTCCTTGCCTCATCCTTTGGACTTCTCAGGAACACCTGAATTACCGCTCCTGAAGCCCCCTCCTTCACTGGTTCACATAAGCCCACACATCCAGGCAGAGGAGCCTGGAAAAATCCAGTTGGCGACTCCACGAAGGGAGGGGACCACAGCAATCGCTTGCAATTCGGTTCCTGGAAAGTAGTGGCCACTCCACAAACAGTTGTTGAATGAGTTCACCTTTTTCTTTTTTGTGGCTATTCTTCTCTTTGATCATTTCTCATGTTCTTCAGCCTCGTATCCACTAAACATAGACAATCCCTTCCCCCTCAAGTCCATTCTCTTGCAAAGTCAACCCAGCATGGTGACCATCTTCGCAGTTAAAGACCTAAAGCTCTAGTTCAGGCCAGTATTTCCTCTGCCCGCTTCGCCTCTCCAGTGGACCCCTGTCTCTGTTTCGAAAGTAAATTCACTTTCCTACCTTTGACTCATCAACTGCTTCCTTTCCTCCCAAGGCCCTAACCAGTGCCGCCATCTTGAAGAAAATCCCTTCTTGTTTCCACTGCCTCCCAACATCCCATCCAGCAGATGCCAAGTCCTATCATTTTTTAACCCAAAATACCCTGACAGTCCTGCTCTCAAACCCCTACTTCACACACTGCCCTCTGGGTATTTACATGAACTTTCTCTCTGCCTCTGACCTTTGTGCTACAATCTAATCCACAAATGAATTTTCCTAAAGCACAGGTCTGATCCTATCTCACTGTTCAAAAATATGCAGTGGATCACATCACTGTTCAAAAAAGTAAGCCCAAACCCTTTATATTAACTGTCTGAAGTGCTGGCTCCTACCTGGCCACAACAGTACAGGCTGGGCATTAATATTTCCAGGAATATATTGTACCTAATTCTTTAGTCAGACAAATGCCTCCCACCTCCCCCAAGACATCTACGTCCTAATCCCCAGACCTGGGAACCTCTCATTTTGTGATCTTAGCATTCTTTCCCTATTTGTGTCTTTACATAAAAGTCAAATGACAATGTCAGGTTGGGTGGCACAACCAAAGTAGAATTAAGGCTGCATATGGAATTAAGATAGCTGATCAACTGACCTTAAAATAAAGAGATCATGCAGGAGACCCAGGTTCAATTCCCGGTGCCTGCCTATGTTAAAAAAATAAGAAATAAAATAAACAGATCATCCTGCATTTTACAGGTAGGACAATGAAATCACAATGGGCCTTTCAATGGGGAAGACAGATTATAAAATTATACAGCCACTCTGGAAAACAGCTGGTGAGTCCTCAAAAAGTTAAACACAGAATTCCATATGACCCAAAAATCCACTTCTACATACATACCTAACAGAACTGAAACTATGTCCTCCCAAAAATGTGTACCCAAATGTCCACAGCAACATTATAAATATTAGCCAAAGGGTAAAGGCATTTTAGCCAAATGTCCATCGATGGATAAAAGGATAAATACTGGGTACATCCATACACTTGAACATCATTCAGCAATAAAAAGGAATGCACTATTGATTCATGCTATAATGTGGATGAACCTTGAAAACATGCTCAGCAAAAGAAGCCAAACATAGGGTGGATGGGTGGTTCAGAGTTAGGATGCTTGACTTCCAGGCAGAAGACCTGGGTTTGATTCCCAGACCACGCACCTCCTACCCCACCCCCCAATAAAAGAAGCCAGACACAAAAGACCACATACTGCAGGACTGCCTCGTCATGAGTGATGTCAGGAAGAGGTAAATCTACAGAGACAGAAAGTAGGTTGAGATGCTGGGGTAGGGAACGGGGAGTGACTGCATCTGGGTCTGAGGCCTCTTACTGGAGTGGTGGAAATGTTCCAAAACAGGACTGTGGCGACGGCTGAACAATTCTGTAAATGTAATGGAAATCGCTTAATTGTACACTTACAAGTGAATTTTGCAGCATGTGAATTATGCCTTTATGATAAAGCTGTTTTAAAAAGAAAGTTCTCTGAAATGCCTGAAGCAAAAATTGCCAGTGTATAATCAGTAAACAGTTATACAGTTACTATTGTTATTGTACAATCAAAAAACAAAAGTCTATTTCCAATTCTTAAAAGAACAAAAACCCTTCCTTTTGCTCTGGGAAGTAAGAGATTTTAAATAACTTCATTTCCCCTAATGCCAAGATCATAATACTACACAGTCAGTTGGTAAGAGGCCTCTAGAATGGTTTCCTAATTCCAAATACACCTAAACAGTACATTTTATTGAATTAAGTGGCTTGCACATTACATGATTTTCAGCTGGCTCATGATAAAAATGGAAACACTTAAAATTTTTCTTTTCATAATCACAACAGAATCCAGAAAATGAAACCCACTATACGCTGTCTCTTTATTAGGCAGCAAGAATACAAACACCTAAAAGCCAGTTTTCTAAATGGATTTTAAATTCAATGCCAGTGGAGTTTGAAAAAATAAACTTTCCATCATCACATATGACAAAAGCTTAAAGAATAAAGGTGAAATATATTTTTAAAAATTGCTCATGGCTAATAAATTTGTTTATTAAAAATAAAAATGTACATAATTTATGCACTTGAATTTCAGCTAATTTCTATCAATACACTCTTCTACTTGATCATCAGAAAATCAGAATTTTTTAGGACTATTATTTTTCCACATTCTTCAAAAAAAAATACAGGCACATTTGATCAATTTTGGCTGCGTAAGTTCCTCTGGTCAAATTATAACCAGTGAAAACTCAATAAACAGTTGATAAATCTCACCCCACAAGGCTGTTATTTGTCACTGCAGGAGGAAGTCAGAAAGCATAAACCAAGTCAGCAGAAACCCTGGGCTCTGATCTTCTGCTACTTATTAGATGAATCCTTGTCCCAGCATGGTAAGACTCTTGCTGTAACAAATTACTCCAAACCTTGCTGGTTCCCACTTGGAGAGTCAACCACATACCTCAGCTTGCAGCCCCACATCACTCTGACCTCTGTGTACAAGATCCCATCGCATCTGTTCTCTGGTTCTGACCCTCCTGACTCACTTCTTCACTCATAAGAACCCTTGTGCTTCCGCTGAGTTCACCAAGATAGTCAGGAAAATCCCCCACATCTTCTTGCCCTTAACATCATCACATCAAAACCATGGAAAGGAATGTGGTCACAAGTTTCAAGAATTAGCTATGTGGGGCGGTGCAAGGGTAGCTCAGTGGCAGAATCCTCGCCTGCCATGCCGCAGACCCAGGTTCGAGTCCCAGAACCTGGACATGCCAAAAAAAAAAAAGGAAAAGAAAATTCTGTGTTTTCTAGACAGAACACATGGGTGGTTAAGAATCAGGATGTGGAGCTTTCTGGGGACCATCCTTCCGCCTACAGCACCCACCAAGGCCTGTTTGAAGACGTGACAATAATTTGGAGACTATGAAACATTACAAAGTAGCATATGATAGCAGCAGTACTGACTGTAAATGCCAGTATTATTTTTATTTCATGGGCCAGTGGTTTCATTCCCTTACTTTCCACACATCTGCACAGCTCAGGATTCAACCTGTTTTAGGACCCTGTACTCAAGGCCCATGGCCTCCATTTCACCATTTCTGGAAAGCTGTGCTTGAGCGGACATGCAAACTTAGACTCTAGCTTGAAAACTCAATAGCTTAGATTGGAGTGACAAAGGATTGGACATGAGATGCAAGGCCTGACTCCTCTTACTCATGCACTCTTGATCCAGGTCAGCAAACACTTATCAATTTCATGCTCTTTAACCTCACTATAAGTACCTCATGTACTTATCCACAAATCACAGACAGACTGAGGTCCAATGAGCTCCCCAAGATCACACAGCTACATGGTATCAGAGCTGGGATCTGAATTCTAGACCACTCCCACTTTCACCATACATAAAAGTCAGCACAGCTTCCCCAGTGTTTATGGGGTCATTTCAATCCCCAAACGCCCCAGCCCCGCATCTTTCTCAAACACCCAATCCAGAAACATGTGCTTTCGAAGCCAAGAAAAATAAAATCACAAGACTTTCAGCCCTCAGCGGAGGCCTACCCAAGGCCCACTCACCCCCCCTTCGAGGCCACCTCCCAATGCCCTGGGTGAATGGGCACCTAGGCAAGTCACGCCAAGCTGTGTGCCATGTAGCCCTGCCCACTCTGAAGACCCACTGCTTTCTGGACACCATACACCTCACCCTCTTACCTCATCTGAGGGCTTCATAACCACACATCCAGAAGGCCCTTCCTCTGCTTATCCAGCTCAATCACACCCATCCCTGACTCTTCCATGGCAGTCACTGGTTTTCTCACCTACCTTTCCAACCAGATTCAAGGTTCCCAAGAGTTTCAGAAATTATGCATCTTGTTCTACATCTCCAGAGTCAGCTAACCATGTGGCACAGCACATGCAGAGAAAATCGCGCACCATGACTTCCCCTTGTCTTAAACTTCATAGTCGATGCTAAAACCTGAGAAATATCCTATAGGCCATCCATAACATTCCAAATCCCATCACAGGACACTACAATGATCCCACCACACTTACAGGAGGTTTTTGATTTACATAAATGCCCCTCTATCTTTACCCATGATTGATTTTCCATCAGGAAGCTGTAAGGGGAACCCTGCAATAACAGCAACTCATACAGATGAAACATTTTTGAAAGACGTTGCACTAAAAATTAAGACACTGTAAAACTACATTTTGAAAATACAAAATACCCTACAGTGTGGGCCCTCAGATAAAAGAAAAAAAGAGGCCCTTTGTCCTATCATCAGTATCCCCAACATCATCAAACCTGAATAAAACCCTCGTCACTACCTCATCTAGCATAGTACAAAGAGCTTGGCTTCACGGTGGACCCTCAATGGGGACAGAAAGTTCCCACAGCAAGCCCCGAATAGACCCTCCTATAATTTACCTTTCCCCATACTAACACAGATATGCAGCAGTACTCAGGAAATTAAGATCCCTTGGGCAAATGTTGGGTGTTAACTTCACAACCAGGTACTAGGAGAGAGCCTCACTGTACGTTTTGTGTATACGGTGAGCAGTCTTCCACGCGTGTGTGCCTGTAAAACATTTTAAATAAAAATCCCATAAAGCAAGGTTCCATGACATTCCCTAGTCCAGGGTTTCTCCATCTCAGCACTACTGACATTTGGAGTCAGACAATTCTTTGCTGTGCGGGGTGCCCTGTGCTTTGTAGGATGTCGGGAAGCATCTCTAGCTTCTACCTATAGAAGCCACTAGCACCTTCTGGTCATCAAGTTTGACACACCAAATGTCCCCAGGCATTGCTGAGTGCCCTTGGGGGGGGGGGGGGCACAGAACCCCTGGCTGAGAACCAGCAGTCTATATCACCCAAGGTCTAGAGTCAGAGTGACACCTGACATTATTTAAAGAACATACAGTTCCTGAAACTAGAAGAATCAACTCTCCTGGCCTATTTACTGTGACTTAATCAAGTAAAATTATCTTCTTTGGGAGGTCTTAAAAATGCGACAAATTTAGCATTACTTTTTTTTGCCTTACATATGGCTAAAAATGACCAGAATGCAGGCTCTTACAAAGGAAATCTGCAAAATCATTTTTCCTTGTGGAAAAAAAAAAAAGTATTTCACCAAGGTAATTTTGAACAGTCTAACAAAAATTAAGATGACTTTTTCTCACGAGCTGCCATCAGGATGAAAATTCACAAGATCAGCTTACGTTAACCCAGATTCTACCTTTCCTTGCTTGACTGGGACTTTTGTAAGTTACATAAATATTACTTTAAAATTACTGTTTATTTTTATTCATCTTGTGGACAAAGAATAAAAAAACTGCTGGAAATAGAGAGTACATCAAATCACTTATTTTATCCTCGTAACTATGACTCTAAGGATTTTCATGCTTTCGTGTAATTCTTTTTTCTCCCACAATTATGGTGCAGGGCCTTACTGCAGAAATACAGAGGTGCATTTCTAGGATCACAGGCCCACAGCAACTTTTCCAAACAGCTAAGTTCAGAAGAGCAGGGGTTCTTAGATTTCAGACCAATATTTAGAGTAGTCACAAAGTCAGTGAAACTGTCATTTGCCTGTGCATATGGCTCTGACTTCTCAGAAATGTTTGATTTGCTCCTATGACTCGGGCGTGCCTTTTCTCCATGTGAGAGGCTGGCGATCATGAAAGCAATCTTTTGTGCTGCTTTTGGAATCTGAGCCAAGGGAAGCCAAACTGGACTCTTTTTCTCCAAAGTTCAAAGTAAAATTAGCAAAGCAGGAAAGAGGCCTGTCTGGAACAGAAGGAACAAACAATTCTCATTAATTTTCATTATTAAAAATAAGAATGAGTGGCTTTTATAACAGTTCAGGACACAGGATCTACCACATCTCTTTGAAAGGTCTAATTCTATAGAGCGGGGGTCAGGCACTCTTTCTAGAAAGGAGCAGATAGTAAATCTTTCAGGCGTGGTAGCAAAGTTGAGGCTATCATGCCAGAAGTATACACAAACTTTTAATTGAAAGAATACAAAATTTTATTTATGAAAAAATAACATGACTGCACAACACAAACAGTGAACCCTGCTCTATATCATGGACTATAGTCAATAACATAATTATAAAAACATTCCTTCACCAGTTGTAACAAGCTTACACAAGTTGTTAAAAACAGGGTGGTATATGAGACATCTGTATTTTACGCATAATTTTCCTGTAAACCTACAGCTTCTCCAATTTAGGTTTAAAAACTTTATTTATGAACATTGACATTTGAATTTCATATAATTTTCATATCTGAAACTTTTTCTGATTTATTTTAAACCATTTAAAAATATCAAAGCCATTTTTTAGCTCAAAGGCTGTACTAAGTGAAGCAACAGGCTAGATTTGGCTCATGGGCCAAACTCTTCCTCCAGTCAAAGAGGTACAGAGATAGTCCCCACTGCCCAGTGGCAGCTCCTGCTAAACCAGTTCTGGGCCTGGGGAGAGACAGATCGGGTACAGACAGCAACAGGCAAAGACAAGAGAGAAAGGAAGTGGAATCCAGACTGCGATATCAGGGAGAAAGAGGGTTTGGCCAGCCCACTGAACATCCTTTGGCAGCTGTCTGTTTAAGAGACTTCCATCAGGGGAAAGCTGCTCTCTTCGGGTGTGAGAAAGGTACTATATATATATTTTTTTATATAAATGACACTACTTACATAATCATTTCACCTTATCTCTTATTCCTTGATTTATAAGCCTATAAATCACTAAAGAGTTGCAAAAAAGATAACAGGAAAGATAAAGCAGAAAGTAATTCAAATGGGTACAAAGGTGAGTGGACACGGGGTGGAAAGGGTAAGGATAGAAACAGGACTTTTGAATATATTTCTTAATGCAGCTGACCATGCAAATGTTTTTTATACTAAAAATATGCTCAATTCCAGAAGGATTTTTTTTTTCTCTTTCTGGTTAAATTTTTTTTTTTAAACATCAACATATATAATCAGTAATTCACAATATCATCACTTAGTTGCATATTCATCTTAATATTCTTAGAACATTTGCATTAATTCAGAAAAAGAAATAAAAAGACAATAGAAAAAGAAATAAAACAAACACAGGAAAGAAAAAAAAGATTATACCTACCATACCCCTTACCCCTCGCTTTCATTGATCACTAGCATTTCAAACTAAATTTATTTTAGCATTTGTTCCCCCGATTATTTATTTTTATTTCATATGTTCTACTCGTTTGTTGGCAAGGTAGATAAAAGGAGCATCAGACACAAGGTTTTCATAATCACACAGTCACATTGTGACAGCTATATCATTATTCAATCATCCTCAAGAAACATGGCTACTGGAACACAGCTCTACATTTTCAGGCAGTTCCCTCCAGCCTCTCCATTACATCTTGTATAACAAGATGATATCTACTTAATGTATAAGAAAAACCTCCAGGATAACCTCTTGACTCTGTTTGGAATCTCTCAGCCATTGACCCTTTGTCTCATTTCACTCTTCCCCCTTTCAATCCCTTGATGCTGAGTCTCAGCTCATTCTAGGATTTCTGTCCCATGTTGCCAGGAAGGTCCACACCCCTGGGAGTCATGTCCCATGTAGACAGGGGGAGGGTGGTGAGATTGCTTGTTGTGTTGGCTGGAGAGAGAGGCCACATCTGAGCAACAAAAGAGGCTCTCTTGGGGGTGACTCTTAGGCCTAAATTTTAAGTAGACTTGACCTGTCCTTTGTGGGGTTAAGTTTCATATGAACAAACCCCAAGACTGGGGGCTCAGCCTATAGCTTTGGTTGTCCACACTGCTTGTGA